>JBBKCR010000002.1:530461-555319 GCA_037577295.1 Ladigesia roloffi | reverse complement strand
GCTGCATCATTTCTCTTATTCTGATGTTTTGGTCGTTTCCTTTAAAATGAAGCTTTAAAGAACAATATTGTTATTTGCAAATGAGGAGAAATATTATCAGCGGTTCTTAAAATCTGAGGCAAATACTGGATCAAGTTCAACACTGAACATTTCTACAGTGCTCTCTTATTCTTTTCTGTATGTGCGTCTGGAAAAAACAAATGTCTGATGATTATAAAACGCCTGATCTGCTCTAACAGAGCCTCCAGTCGAGTTCACCAAGCCGCTCGAGGACCAGACTGTAGAAGAGGAAGCTACTGCCACACTAGAGTGTGAGCTCTCCAGAGAAATCGCAGAGGTCCGGTGGTTCAGAGATGGACAAGAAATCCGTAAAACTAAGAAGTATGAGATGGTTGCTGATGGCCGCAAGAGACAGCTTATCATCCATGACTGCACACTTGACGATTCAAAAACATACACCTGCGACGCCAAAGAATTCAAGACATCTGCTTTCCTGAATGTTGAACGTAAGTGAATTTTTAAAAATAGCATAAATATCTAAGAAACCGAGGGAGTTTAGGCCGAAGCTGACAGTATTTCTTTCCGTTTTTAGCTCCACACGTGGAGTTCACCAAGCCTCTGCACGATGTTGAAGTAATGGAGAAAGAAACAGCCAAGTTTGAATGTGAAGTTTCCAGAGAAAGCGCCAAGGTATTTTTCTTTTTATATCGTATCATAAACCTTAATGCTTCTGTAAACTTTGTGTGGTTTTTATTGGATTCAGATTCATGCAGCCTTTACTGAGTTAGAGTAAATGGTTCCTCTCTTTAAACAGGTGCGCTGGTTCAAGGATGGAAACGAAATCAGAAAGGGGAAGAAATACGAGATTATTTCCAAAGGAGTCCAGCGCATTCTTATCATCAGCAAATCGGTGTTCGATGATGAGGCAGAGTACGAATGTGATGCAAGGACCTCAAAGTCCTCCGGCATGCTGACTGTTGTTGGTTAGTTTTTATTTCATCTTCACAGTACTGTCGAACCCGAAAGTGTGAAAAATTTGATTTAATGTTGTGAAAAAGTGCCTATTTTAATTGTCCAAACATTAAATGCCCCCCAGACACTGTAATTTATACCTTACCCCTAAAGAAAATGAAAATATAAACCCATATTCGTAATGTACAGTTTACACTAATGATGTTAACCCTGTATAGTCTGTACTGTAATTCGTGAACAGGCATTTTCTTAGGTGTTAGCAGGTAAATACTGTCATTAATTTATTTAATTAACAGTAATAAAAATGCTGTTCTACTGTAGCAATACGTTTTACTTCCTGGAGAATATCCAGGAGTTCGCCCTTCCCCTGGAGTGTCTTAAAATTCTTCTAGCGATTAGGTTCATTGCCAGAGGCCTTAGAAGTTGCAGAGGGTTTGAACAGCCTCTTAGGGCTTTAAGAAGAACAAAACGAAAAACACGAGAACTCTCAAAGAAACACTCGAGACGGTCCAGGCTGGAAACGGTTGTGATGCAGGAATTCTGGAGCCATTATAGGATTGCTTTGTGTTACTCACAACAGTACTAAAAATATATATATAGTTATATATTATATGGAAATTAAGATGAATTTACATTCATATTTATGTTACAAAATGAGTCTATTAAATATATTTTTTCTAATTTCGTACAAAAAAAAAAAAAAATACTATGCTTTCCGCGAACAATTATTAGTTTGGTTTAAAGAAATAATCTGTGAGTGATTGAGGCCTGAACTCGTGACCTTGCAGGGGAACACTTTAAAAGTCATTAATATTTTAACAGAGGTTAAACTGGTTTATTTACTCTTATTACAGAGGAGGAGGCGAAATTCACAAAGAACCTGGCTAACGTTGAAGGAACCGAAACTGAGAGTGTTAAACTGATCTGCGAGGTCTCCAAACCCGGGGCAGAGGTCACATGGTATAAGGGTGATCAGGAACTGCCTGAGGGTGGAAGATATGAACATATTGCAGACGGCAGAAAGAGAGTCCTCCTCATCCAGGACCTACATATGGACGATGCTGGAGAGTACCAATGCAAACTGCCCAAATCACAAACCACAGGGACGCTGAAAATCAATGGTAAGTAGATTAGAACAACTTATCCTGGTTTATTTTATTTTAAGAAAAGAAAATCAAATCAAGCCTCTTTCTCTTCAGAACTTGCAGCAGAGTTCATTTCCAGACCCAAGGGCCTGGAGGTGGTTGAGGGCGAAAAGGCTGAGTTTGTGTGCTCAGTGTCCAAAGACACTTACGAAGTCAAGTGGCTCCGGGGCGACAAAGAACTCAGAACAGACGACAAATATGAAATTATTTCTGACGGCAAGAGAAGGGTCCTCGTGGTCAAGAACTGTGTGCGCTCCGACGAGGGACCTTTTGTGGCCCTTATTGGCGCCACGAGGGCTAGCGCTGATTTGACCGTCCTTGGTAAACATGCCATGATTATTATTTGACTGTATGTTTATCGTGCAAGCGTGACATGTATACTTACTCTCATTTCTTATCAAATTGCAGAGAAGCTCAGGATCATCACACCCCTTAAGGACACGAAGGGCAGTGAAGGACAAGAGATCGTTTTTAACTGTGAGGTGAACACAGAGGATGCCAAGGCCAAATGGTTGAAGAACGATGAGACCTTGTTTGAGAGCAGCAAGTTCATCATGGTTCAGAGAGACACCGTTTTCTCTTTGAGGATTAAAAATGCGGAAAAGTCCGATGAAGCTGAGTACGCCATCACATTGACCAATCAGCGTGGAGAATACGCCAAGAGCTCAGCCAAGCTTACTGTTCAAGGTATTTCTTTGTTCCATATTGTGACTCTTGGATAATTAAGGTAGGAGAGAGTGTAGTGGCAAGGGCATTCACCCTGCAATCAGAATGCTGTGGGTTTGAATCCCAGGACTGCTGCTGGCACCACTGAGATACCCTTGAATGCAGAGGTAGAAATTCATTCTGCTGTAGTTTGTTCACGTTTGACAGAATGGTTACTTCATATGGATAGTTCTGACAGAATGCTCACTTTATATGGATAGTTTTGACAGAATGGTTACTTCATATGGATAGTTTTGCTAATTGCTTATCTTTCTTTATACAGAGGAGGATCTGAGAATCGTCGTGCCTCTAGAGGATATCGAAACCCAAGAAAAGAAGACCATCTCCTTCTCCTGCAAGGTGAACAGGCCGAACGTGACCGTGCAGTGGATGAAGGCAGGTCAGGAAATCACCTTCAGCAAGCGGATAGTATATCGTGTCGACAAGGACAAGCACACTTTGACCATTAAAGACTGCAGCCTTGCCGACGAGGGCGAATACTCTGCCCTCGCTGGTGCTGACAAGTCAGTAGCCGAGCTGATCATCGGCGAAGCTCCGACTGACTTCACTGCCCAACTTCAAGATCAGACCATCGCTGAATTTGAGGACGCTGAGTTTACTTGCCAGCTCTCCAAAGAGAAGGCTGATGTGAAATGGTACAGAGATGGTCGCGAGATCAGGGAAGGTCCAAGGTAAGAAACGCCCTCTTCTGTGAATTTTAGCTTCAGATTTTATTCGTCACATATAGTATCATACATGGCACGACATGCAGTGAAATGCTTTTTGCAACATCTGACCTTGAAGACGGTAAGATGGTACCAATAAAGTAAAGATAAAATGTGCATGCATTATCAGGGACATACATTGGGTGGAGTATTAGTATCCAAATATGTAGAGATAACGAATGTGGCGGGTGGAGTATTAATAAAAGTATAATATACATAAAAGAGCAGTGTGGGGTGGAGTATTACTGTAATATACGAATATAATATGAGTAATATGAGTAATAGTCACAGTGAAATTGCAGATGTTAAAGTGCAGGCGCAACAGAGAAAGATATGAATGTGGATTTCGTTGGGTCCAGATAAAAAGCATGTTGACTGTCTTTTTCAGATATCACTTTGAGCGTGATGGCAAGACAGTTACATTACGCATTAAGGAGTGCAGACCTGATGATGAATGTGAATATGCATGCGGAGTTGAAGACAAGAAGTCAAGGGCTCGTCTCTTTGTTGAAGGTAAACGACGTACCTTATTGAATTAGCTAAGCCATTGCTAAGACATTGTCTAACATCTCCTCCCTCAGTCACACACCAACATAATAATCAGTGCAATAGCCTGCAGCTTCTACTTTCTTATTATGGGTTTTATTATTATGTGGAAGACTATGTGCATTATTCTTGTGGTGATGTGAAACAGTCTGTGGTCAATACCATGCAATGTTCGTACCAGGTACAAAATATTATGTGCAATATTGCATGCTGTACTCTATAGGCATGGGCCAATTCTGACGGTATGGTAACCTTGGATAAAAATATCACGATATCACGGTATTGTAATTACTGCTCTACAAGTTGTATTTAAATGTCTGGGTAAAAAAACAGCTCTTTTTTCCAACTGAACACAGTATATTTTATTTTAGGAAACATAGAACATTTTGTAACATTGAACATCAGACCAAATAATTAAAATAAATTATTGAATCTTCTTAATTAAATTAAATTGCAGTCACGTGTGTGAGCCTAATCCTGCAGCTCAACAATAATCAAAATAAAGAAGCAAATAAAATTTTCAAAAACAAATCCTTCCTTTGACGACACAAATGATGCACATATCACATAACTTTTTTTTTTTGCGTTTTTTTTCTAGTCCTCTATATGGTGCTAAATCCAATAATTCCAGCAACATGTGCAATATTTCTACTTATATTCATTTTGTGGTTGTTTCTTTCCTCTGAGCTTTATTTTTATTCAGATTTTATTTTATTATTTTCTGGAATTTTTATTAGATTCTTTTTAGACTTCTACTTATTTTATTAATTTTATTATAGAATTTTTTTATTTTTTTTAATTTAAACTATTCCGGTGTCTTTTGTCTCTCTGTGTCTGTGTAATGTGGTGGTCACCACAAACAATTCCATTTTCTGATTCTGATTCATGGTTTCAACACGCAGAGACCCCAGTGGAGATCATCAGACCACCAGTGGACGTATTTGAGCCCCCAGGCTCTGATGTCGTATTTGAGGTGGAGCTTAACAAAGACAGAGTCGAGGTCAAATGGCTAAGAAACAACATGACAGTTATCCAGGGAGACAAATACCAAATGATGAGCGAAGGCAAGATTCACCGTCTCCAAGTCTGTGAGATCAGGCCTCGCGATCAGGGAGAGTACAGAGTTATGGCCAAGGACAAGGATGCAAAAGCCAAGCTTGAGCTCGCAGGTACGTTTCAATATATTTGAATGAGCCGACTTGGTAATATAATAATGTAGATATAAATATTCTTAATCATGATTAATTATTTAAATACAGCTGTGCCAAAGATAAAGACACTGGATCAGGAACTGGTGACCGATGCTGGAAAGCCATTGACCATGTCAGTTCCCTACAACGCGTACCCACGTGCCGAGGCTGAATGGTTCTTTGACAACATCAGCCTGCCTAATGAAAATGTCCACACCTCTCCTGACAAGACAGAGTACAGGCTGAAGGACCCGAAGAAGTCGGACGAGGGTCGCTACAAGATTGTTATTAAGAACAAGCATGGACAAGGAGAGGCTTTCATTAATCTAAAAGTTGTCGGTGAGTTTGTATTTAATTGCTCAGTTAAAAATGGTGATTGAGGCCTAGTGGATAGGATACATGACTTTGGGCCAAGTGGTCATGGGTTCAAATCCTACCATCAGTAAACCACCACTGGGTCCTTTAGCAAGACCCTTAACCCCAAGCAGGTCCAGGGAGACTGCCCCCTGCAGTTAGGGAATGAAAGTGTCTTCGGGTAAAAGAGTCTGCTGCCATAAATGTAATAATGTTACATTACCAGTAGCAGCTTACAAACAGTAAACTTAACAAATTGTTTTTATTCATAAATCGATACTATTGGTCAATCTCCAAGTGGGTCTGTACAACTGAGAAATTATTAACCAATAAAAAGTGTTGACAGTAGTTATATCAACATAAATTACACAATTCATTTATTTAGAATATACATCGTTTTTTTGAGTTTCCTGAAAAATAGTCGTTTTGGACATATGAAGTTTTGGCCGGACAGCGAAGATACATCATTTGTGTTTATCTGATAAGGCTACATTTAGCTGAGCTCAGGTTTAGTTTTTTTAGTTCACTAATGAAAACGGTCTCTCTCTAGATGTTCCCGGGCCTGCAAAGAACCTGCATGTGGTCGATACGGCCGATGGAGAGATCAGCATTGCCTGGGATGAGCCTGAGAGCGATGGTGGCAGCAAGATATTGGCCTATGTGGTGGAAAGACGTGACGTCAAGCGCAAGACCTGGACTCTGGCCACAGACCGGGCGGACAGCACCGAGTACACGGTCACAGGGCTGCAAAAGGACTCCAAGTATTTCTTCCGTGTTTGCGCCCGCAACAGAGTTGGAAGTGGACCGACAGTAGAGACAGACAAACCTGTACAAGCAAAGAATAAGTTTGGTAAAGCACACTGTTGACTTCATTTATTTAATTGTACTGATTGTAGATGGTATCAGAGCGATGAGATTTGTAACTGCTTCTATTTCAGATGTTCCCGATCCGCCTCAGAATGTCGGTGTCGGAAACGTCAGCAAATTTGGCGCCACAATCTCCTGGGAACCACCTCTGTTCAATGGTGGATCGGAAATCACCTCCTATGTTATTGAGCTCCGGGACAGAACGTCGGTTCAGTGGTCTCCGGTCATGGTGACCAAATCGCAAGACCGCATGGCCACAGTCAACGATGTTATCGAGAATAAGGAATACATTTTCCGTGTCAGAGCGGAGAACAAAGCCGGGCGTGGCAAGCCAAGTGCTGCCACTAACCCAGTTAAAATCATGGACCCAATAGGTTAGCAGAGCTTACTTCTTCAAATATCTAGATTTTAGTCAAAATAGTGTTATGGCACCTACATTTTATAACATCTGTTTATTTTGCATTGTCAGAGAGGCCAAGCCCACCCCTGAACTTGACACACTCTGAGCAAACCAAAGATGCCTGTCTTCTGACATGGGAGACTCCTCTTAGGAACGGAGGCAGCCCGATCACTGGCTACATTATCGAGAGGTGTGAGGAGGGCACGGACAAGTGGCTGAGGTGTAATGCCAGGCTTTGCCAAGACCTCCTTTACAGGGTAACTGTGACATTTGACATTTACCGTGTGTCAGTTATTCAAGCATTCAACCTGCATATAGCATTTCTTAATGAGTTTTGTTGATACTACTTTTCTTAGATGTCTGGTCTCAAATTTGGAAAGAAATACAGATACAGGGTTCTTGCCGAAAATGCAGCTGGTCAGTCTGAGCCCTCTAATATAATTGGGCCTGTACTGGCAGATGACCCACACTGTACGTATTGGGCTTTTTTTTTTGTTTTTTTTTAATATTCTTTGCCTCTCTGCTTTTCAAATATAAGTGACAATGTTTTTCATTTGTATATTTAGTTGCTCCTACCTTGGACCTGAGTGCCTTCAAGGATGGCCTGGAGGTCATTGTTCCTTATCCTCTTTCTATTCGAGTTCCGATCACTGGGTACCCGACCCCCACTGCTAAGTGGACCTTTGGCGACACGGAACTCACTAAAGGCGACCGTGTGTCTATGGTCACGAAGTCCACCTTCACTGAATTAGTCATCACTCCAAGTGTGCGTCCAGACAAAGGCACATATTCCCTGACGCTGGAGAATGACGTGAGCAGCGTCTCTGGAGAGGTTGCCGTCAACGTCATCGGTATGTTTACCATGTCATCTTTGTTTGACTCACTGTGTTGTTCTTCTTTATCATGAGGACAGAACTCACTCTTTACTTGTTTCAGCATCCCCGAGTGCACCCAAGGACTTCAAGGTTGCAGAGGTAACCAGAAATCACGTGCATCTGATGTGGGAAGCCCCAGACCACGATGGAGGCAGCCCACTTACCGGCTACCAAGTTGAGAAGCGCGACGTGTCCAGAAAGACTTGGGTCAAGGTCTGAGTCTCATTTTAAACCTACAGAAACTTTTATCTCTATTTCCACAACTGTGTGTTGGACTTGTATGACTGTGCATGTGACAAATAAAGTATCTCGTATTTTGCATCTTGTATCACTTCTCATCTGTGCAGCCTTTTATTGCATATTTTATACTTTAGGTCATGAGTGGTGTCCAAGACCTGGAGTACACCATCACGGATGTAATTGAGGGCAAGGAGTACTTGTTCAGAGTGACCGCCTGTAACAAATGTGGCCCTGGAGAGCCCGCCTACATTGATGATCCGGTGAATGTGTCTTCACCAGCTAGTAAGTAATCACAGGAAATTGAGGATAACCAATGAAAAACGGACACCCATATACTCACATGGTTTGTTTTACATCATAGCTGTTCCAGATCCACCAGAGAATCTTAAATGGAGAGACAAGTCCGCTAGCAAAATCTTCTTGTCTTGGGAGCCTCCGAAGTGGGATGGCGGTGCTCCGATTAAAGGCTATACTGTTGACAAGTGCCAGCGTGGCACTGACAAATGGGAGCCATGTGGAGACCCTGCACCTGATCTCAAGTAATTGCAGGATATATTCAGCAAAAGGTTTAGATATATTTATTATTTACATCATCTAAACACATTTCTTTCCATCTGTCTCAGGCTGGAGGTGACTGGTCTGACAGAGGGACAGTGGTACGCTTATCGTGTCAGAGCCCTGAACAGACTAGGCTCAGGGAAACCCTGCAAGGCCACTGATGAGATCTTGGCTGTTGATCCTAAAGGTACTTTGAGATATAGCTTTTATTGTATTTACGATAAAAAACGACACACACTCATCACCACATTACACACCAATACACAGGACAGCTTTCGCTAATTTGTATTATGTGCAATATTATTACAAAATGCAATTCACTAATGTGTAATGGTTCTGTTAGTATATCTGTTTATACTATACAGTGATAATATTTTATACAATATATGCAATTTAGTCTTACAGTTTACATACATATACGTATATTTTGTACAATATAGCTATACACCATTTATTCCTACATTTTATACTGTACATCTTCAGACTGTATATTAATAGTTTATTGTGACAGTACATTTAGGCTTATTTTATTTATTATATTTTATTGGTTTTCTTAATTTTGCTATTCTTAACTTTGTACTGTCCACTTTCTGCCATTACCAAGCGAATTTCCGACTTGTGGGACTAAAAAATATTTTAAAAATACTTATTTTATCTTATCTTATATCCAGATTACTATTCTTGTGTCCAAGCTCACTATTAACCTTACCTTTCCTTCCCCCATGTTTTAGAGCCTCCAGAGATTCAGTTGGACGCCAAACTGCTTGCTGGCTTAACCGCTAAGGCTGGCACCAAGATTGAACTTCCAGCTGAAATCACAGGCAAACCAGAGCCTAAGGTCAAATGGAGTAAGGCTGACCTCCTTCTGAAGGAAGACGACAGAATCGCTATCGATACCAAGCCTGGTCACTCCACCGTGTCTATTGCTAAGACTAAGAGGGATGACACCGCTACTTACATTGTTGAAGCAGTCAATAGCAGTGGCCGTGCCACTGCAACAGTTGATGTTAACATTCTAGGTAATTTACTACTACTACTACTGCCAGCAGAATGTACAATACTGTGTATTTTATACAAAATGTACAACGTAGCCATTTGTGTATATGTGTGTGTGTGTGTGTGTGTGTTTGTGTTTGTGTTTGTGTGTGTGTGTGTATTTGTATAATACATCTATACACACTATATTACTAAATTGTGTACATCTTTAGACTGTAGATTGAGAATTTATATTTTTTATAGTTTAGCTTCTTTTTATTTTATTCTATTCTATTGTTTTCTTAATTTTGCTGCCCTTAACTTTGTACTGTCCACTTTATGCAGTACTAAGCAAATTTCCCACATGTGAGACTAATAAAGTTTTAGCGTAGCTTAGCTTAGTTTAGCTTATTAATCCTAATTCTGTTCTAACTGACTCAGTCCTTGGAAATGTGCTCTTTTGGGGAAATTAATTTCAGTACCAGTACCAGGCTGAGATGTGGATAACTACTATTTGGAGAAAAAGTGGTATATCCTGTGAATTAAGCTTTTTCCCCTTTCTGTAGATAAACCTGGGCCCCCAGCAGCCTTTGATATCTCAGAAATCACCAGCGACTCCTGCTTCCTGGCCTGGAATCCACCCAGAGATGACGGCGGCTCAAAAGTGACAAACTACATTATTGAGAAGAAGGCGACAGACAGTGAGATCTGGTACAAGCTGTCCTCTACTGTAAAGCAAACAACCTACAAAGCTACAAAACTGGTGACCTTTAAGGAGTACATCTTCAGGGTCTATGCTGAAAACCAATATGGCATTGGTCTGCCAGCCGAACACGCTCCAGTTCTCATCAGATATCCCTTCGGTAAACTACGCTGATCTCTCTATCAGTTTATCTTCACCGCAGTTTAAGAATACCTCTGCCTAAATTATATGCAAGCCAATTAACTATGATTTTATTTTTAACCAGATCCACCCGGACCACCATACAAACTTGCCACATCTGATATTGCGAAGGATGCGATCACTCTGACCTGGTATGAACCTGATGAAGACGGTGGAAATCCCATCACTGGCTATTGGGTTGAAAGGTTTGATCCAGAGGCTGATAAATGGATTCGATGCAACAAGGTCCCAGTAACCGACACCAACATGAGGTGAGGACATATAACACATACACTTAATAGAGATGATCCACAGAGCAGCAGTAGGTGTAGCCCTCTAATATCTGATACATTTTCTGTGAATGCAGAGTGAGAGGGTTGCCCACAAGAAAAAAGTGTAAGTTCCGTGTCTTGGCTGAAAATCTTGCTGGACCCGGCAAACCAAGCAAGGAAACAGACCAAATCTTGATCAAGGATCCGATTGGTAAGAAAATGTTTACGTTTCTGTTGTTTAAAAATGTGCACCACAGTTGGTGAGTTCTGTGTTCATTTGAGAAAGAGAGACTAAAACGTATGTGTGGTCTGTCAGATCCTCCATGGCCCCCTGGCAAGCCTGATATCAAGGATGTTGCCAAGACGTCCGCGTTCCTGCAGTGGACCAAGCCTGAGCATGATGGTGGTGCTAAGATTGAGTCCTACATTATCGAGCTCCTCAAGAGTGGGACCGAGGAATGGGTCCGTGTGGCAGATGGCATTCCCTCTCTTGAGTTCTTCCTGAGGGGTTTGATGGAGAAGCAGGAGTACTCCTTCCGCATCCGAGCCGTAAATTCAGCAGGCGAGAGTGAACCTAGTGAGCCTAGCAATCCTGTACTCTGCAAGGAGAGACTTAGTAAGTGATTTATATCAAGTAATTTCTCTTCAATACTATAATAGCTAATGTCAAATCAGGGGTGTGTCTACGGGGGGGCTGGGGGGGATCCCTGTTCCCCTCGATGTATGCTCTGTCCATCCCAAAAAAAATTATTTGGATGAGTTAACTGCCCCCCCACACACACACACGACATTCTGATCACACCTCTGAATCAAATTGAAATTGGATTAAAATTTTGGTTATTTCCTTATCAGATCCTCCAACAGCTCCAAGGTGGCTGGAAGTGGTTAATATTTCCCGCAAGAGCGCTGAACTGAAATGGACAGCCCCGGAGAGAGACGGCGGCTCGCCCATTACCAACTACATTGTTGAAAAGAGAGATGTCAGACGCAAGGGCTGGCAAGCTGTGGACACCACTGTGAAAGAGCTGACCTACAGCGTCTCTCCACTGAATGACGGCTCCCTCTATGTCTTCCGCGTGGCAGCGGAGAATGCTGTTGGAATCAGTGAATACTGTGAACTCGCCGACTCTGTTCTGGCGAAGGATACATTCAGTAAGAGCTTATCAGCCTTTCATTTACATTTAAGGTAAACGCTGAAGCTTTGGAGATATACTGATATTATTTACTCTCTCTTTCTCTCTTTCTCTCTCTGTTTCTCTCATTCTCTCTCTGTTTCTCTGCCTGTCTCTCTCTGTCTGTCTCTCTCTGTCTCTCTCTCTCTCTCAGCTACCCCTGGACCTCCTTATGCTCTGACTGTCATGGGGGTGTCGAAGACTCATGTTGACCTTAAATGGGAGGCACCTAAGAACGATGGTGGCAGACCTATATTGAGGTAAACAGACTGGAAATGTGTGAAACTGCCTCGCTGAGTCAGTCATTTTGCCCTTCTTTCAATAAATGTTTTACATCTAACATGCACTTTTAGGTACGTCATTGAGAAGAAGGAGAAACTTGGAACTCGCTGGGTGAAGTCTGGCAGGACAGCAGGCCCTGACTGCTCGTACAGAGTAACTGATGTTATTGAAGGAACTGAAGTACAGTTTGAGGTCCGTGCTGAGAATGAGGCCGGGGTCGGTCACCCAAGTGAACCCACAGACATTGTGGTGATTGAGGACCCAACAGGTATGTTGAAAAAAATTATTTTTATTGTCTCATAAATATGCATGGGAGGTTCTCGAGATACGCTACAGTTCCGTTCCTACGACAGTGACGTATCCCCAATTTTGGTGTTAGTGTAAACACGCCCTAGCCTAAGTCACTTAACTAACACCGCTATAAAATAAAAAAAAACACAACTAAGCCACAGAAAAAGGAAAAGGAAACTTCATCACGCAGATACCGTGTTAGATTCAAGATATAAGATTCAAGATATTTATTGCCAATACTACAATATACACAGTATACAGTGTATCAAAATGCCATATCACCCCAAGCCCCCCTCGATGCATTTATAAGAATAACTTAATATAACTACAAGAGAAATAAAACTTGAAATTACAAATAAATAATAACTAACTAAATGTAAGTATTAGGTGCTAATACTGGCTAATTGTATATATAATCACAAAGACAGGACTGGAGACAATACAAACATGCAATTTCAGATTTTTTTTATTATGATGTTGCGGACAGACAAGACAAGGACATTTGCAAATTGTAAAATGATTACTGTGTATTCTTCCACCACACACAACCAAACTCTTTCACCCACGTAGTCTGTAAGCAAGAGGCTATTGGTGTTAGTCGAGTGGGAGTGGCAGTGTGATTCATAAACACAATATGAGACATATGTCGAGACATTTGGAGCCAAAGAAGCCTTGTAAAGGTTTTCCAACATTAATCATGTTTCATGCCTTTTCCAGGTCCACCTTCTCCTCCTCAGGATCTCCACATCACCGAAGCTGCCAGAGACCACATATCTGTTGCCTGGAAAGCCCCAGAACGAAACGGAGGCAGTCCAGTTATTGGCTACCACATTGAGCTGTGCGAGGCCGGGACTGGGAAGTGGATGAGAGTTAACTCTCGTCCAGTTAAGGAGCCGAAGTACAGGGCCGGGGAGGAGGAAGGCATTTTTCCAGAGAAGCAATATATTTTCAGAATCCGCGCCGTCAACTCTGTTGGTGAAAGCGACCCATCTGAGATCTCCGAGAGCGTTTATGCCAAGGACTCTGACTGTAAGCTTAAGCTTGTACATTTTTCCATTCACTTGTTCAGTGATTATGCCACTTTTTACACTACTGTTATGTTCGGCTTATCACTTACCTCTCAACTGTCACCTCGACAGGCAACCCAACCCTTGATTTCCAGACCAAGGACATAATTGTGGTGGAGGGTGAGAAGATGCACCTCCCGATTCCGTTCAAGGCTGTACCGTCACCCAGGATCACATGGCACAAGGACGGGAAGGAGATGAAGGCTGATGACCGCTTATCATTTCGGGCAGAATACACTTCCTGCCATCTGGAGATTGCCAGCAGTCTGCATCCCGACGCGGGCCAGTATAAAGTCACCCTGGAGAACAGCCTTGGAGCGACCAGTGGCACAATTAATGTCAAAGTTATTGGTATGATAATGAACTATGTGAATCTTACAAATATGACTATTCTATGAATAACACATCATTTAGCAACCACCATGCATTTGAATATGACCATTTATGGTATCAATTATGTATTTTGCATTGCTAGGTCTTCCTGGACCATGTAAGGAAATTGTTGCCAGTGAAATCACCAAGAGCTCCTGCAAAGTGTCTTGGGACCCACCAGACTATGACGGCGGCAGCCCTGTCCTTCACTACGTCCTGCAGCGCAGAGAGGCGGGCAGGAGGACCTACGTCAACGTCATGTCCGGGGAGAACAAAGTGAGCTGGCCTATCAAGGATCTCATTCAAAATGGAGAGTACTACTTCCGTGTCCGGGCTGTGAATAAGATTGGTGGTGGCGAATTTATCGAGCTTCGTAATCCCGTGATCGCAGAGGATCAGAAACGTAAGTGTTGTGCTTACATTTCATTTAGAGAAAATGTGCCCTAGAAGTTATAAAGTGGCAAAATATTACCATCTGTTACATTATTACTATATATATATATATGTATAATGTGTGTGTGTATATATATTTTTTTTTACACAAAATATAGACACATTTGTATGTGTTCTGCACATATGTTCATACATATACATATATGCACAACACATACAAATGTCTATATGTATATTTTTGTCTTAGTTTTGAAGAGTACTTTTAATTTTATCTTGCTCTGTTGTATAGATTTTAATCTCTTTTTTTTTGCTGCTCTTAACATTCTTCTATCTGCCCTAACATTGCAAATTTCTCAATTGGAATAATAAAGATTTATCGTATATATTTTCTTATCTTATTAAATAACTTTTTTATTTCATCAATGCATCCAGATCCACCTGATCCACCAATTGATGTCGAAACCCACAATCCTACATCTCAGACTGTGACTCTCACTTGGAAGCCGCCCATGTACGACGGTGGATCCAAGATCATGGGTTACATCTTGGAAAAGACAATGAAAGGACAAGATAAGTTTGAGAGATGCAATGATTTCCTTGTGCCAGTGTTATCCTACACTGTGAAAGGCCTGAAGCAAGGGAAAGAGTACCAGTTCCGCGTTCGTGCAGAGAATGCAGCAGGCATCAGTGAACCCTCACGCGCCTCTCCTATGATAAAAGCCACAGATGCAGTTGGTATGTACATAAAAACTTTTAATGCACTTTTACTGCACTTTTAATGACTTTCTCTTATCTTTCACTCATTTTTCACTCTTATTTTAATTTCCATTGCTGTAAAGCACATTGAATGACCTGCTTTGTGTGATAATGTGCTATTTAATAAACTTGAAACTTGAACTTGAAAATAGCATTAATCATGACCATTTACTTAATATATTAACTCTGTTTGTTTGTTTGTTTTTCCAGATCGTCCCAAAGTGTTCCTCAGCGGTAGCCTGCAGTCAGGCTTAAGTGTAAAGAAAGGTGAGGAGATCCGGCTGACTGCCTACATCTCTGGATTCCCTTACCCAGAAATAACCTGGATGAGAAACAATGCCACCATCAGGCCAGAAGCTTTGAAGAAGAGGCCAGAAAGGCCTATTAAGAAGAAGAAGGAGAAAGAAAAGGAAAAGGAACCAGAGAAGAAGGAGGAAGAGAAGGAAAAAGCAGAGGAAAAGAAAGAAGAAGACAAAGAGAAGAAGGAGGAAACACCAGAGAAGAAGGAGGGAACACCAGAGAAGAAGGAGGAAACACCAGAGAAGAAGGAGGAAAAACCAGAGGAGGACAAGGACAAGAAGAAGGAGGAGGAGAAGAAAGAGAAAGAAAAGGAGGTAGAGGAACCCGAAGAACCAGAGGAGGATTACCACCCATCTCTCAATGAGCGACTCACCATCGACAACTCGAGAAAGGGCGAATCCTTCGTTATCATCAAAGATGTTATCAGAGCTGATTATGGAGTTTTCACCATCAAAGTGGAAAACGACCACGGTGTTGCCTCTGCCATCTGTGAGGTTAATGTTCTTGGTAAGTAAAACTTTGGTGGTCCCTCTGTTAATTTCCAATAATGTATACTGAGTTATTTGGAATGTGTCATTTTTATTTCCTGGGTTTTGTGCTGCAGATACTCCTGGTCCACCAATTAACTTAAAATTCGAGGAAGTCAGGAAGGATTCCCTCCTCTGCAAGTGGGATCCCCCGGTGGATGACGGTGGGAGTGAGATCCTCAATTACCTGCTGGAAAGAAAAGACAACACCAAGGCTGAGATTGGATGGGTCACTGTGACCTCAACCCTCAGAGGCTGCAAGTACCCAGTGACAAAACTGATCGAAGGAAAGGAGTATATCTTCCGCGTTACTGCTGAGAACAGATTTGGCGCTGGAAGACCATGCATCTCCAAACCTGTCATTGCCAAGAATCCATTTGGTAAATAAGAACAAAATCATAACAGCATTTTTATCTTTTATGATCCCGATGCATGCTATTTATTTAAGTGTTATTGATAACACTTGATTTAAAAACGTTTCACATTTCAGATCCTCCGGATGCACCCGAGAAGCCTGAAATTACCGACGTCACGGCCAACAGCATGGTTGTCAGTTGGAATGAACCCAAGGACAATGGAAGCCAAATTGATGGGTACTGGGTAGAGAAGCGGGAAATTAATAGCACACACTGGGCGAGAGTTAATCGCAACATCATAAACGACCTGGAAATAACCGTCGATGGTCTATTGGAAGGCTTGACGTATATATTCAGGGTCTGTGCCGAGAACGTGGCCGGGCGAGGAAAGTTCAGCCCACCGTCTGAGCCAAAGACAGCACAGGCTCCGATCTGTAAGTTAACTACACCTGAACTCAATACATCCACTGTTTCTTTATGAGATGCGGTGATGTGCTCATTCAGTTGTCTGCGTATCTGTTTCAATTTCCTGTTTCTTTCAGTGCCCCCGGGTCCACCAACTCCTCGCATTGTTGACACTACAGACCATTCAATCACAGTTGAATGGGACCCTCCTACAGACAATGGTGGTGCAGATATTTTTGGCTACCATGTTGATAAATTAATTGCTGGAACAAAGGACTGGTCAAGAGCCACAGAGAGACCTTGGAAGACCACCACATTCACTGTTTTCGGTGTCAGAGAGGGAGCTAAATACATTGTACGGGTTATGGCAATCAACTGTGCTGGTGAAGGTGCTCCTGGTGTTACAGACGCAGTCATTGTTAGGAATCCTGCAGGTACAGTTTTTTTATTTCTATTACTTAAAGCTAATACATGTAAAAGTTTTTTAAGACAGTGGTTTAAGGCTGGACATCTAACTGCTGTTTATTTGCTCTTACAGCTGTGCCTGTCATCGACCTGGGCGTTAATGTGAAGGCTGGTTATTTTGTAAGAGCTGGAGAGACGCTAATTATCCCAGCAATTGTTACTGGTAAACCTAAACCATCAATTGCATGGACAAAGGATGATGCTGCCCCTGACAAGGACCGTGTGGAAATTCAGGAAGAAGGGGATAACAGCAATCTTATCATAAAGGCTGCAAAAAGAAGTGACAGCGGCAAATACCAGCTCACTGCAGCAAACCCAAGTGGTATCAAGTCAGCCTGGACGAGGGTTGAAGTTGTGGGTGAGCACTGCTATTGTATTCTACTGAAAATTGAACAATGCATATAAGCCGTGTTTATGCAGTTCAGTCTTTTTACATTATTTCCGAAAAGATTGTTTTTAATCAATGGTCTCAATCATTTTTTAAAATCCAGATGTTCCTGGTCCTGTCGTTGATCTGAAGCCTGTTGTTGTAACAAGAAAGCTCATGATGCTTAACTGGGGTGACCCTGACGATGATGGTGGCAGTGACGTGACTGGCTTCACTATTGAAAGGAGGGAGCCAAAAATGCACACATGGAGACAGCCCATCGAAACACCTTCCTCTAAATGCGAAATCGTGGGCATCCTTGAGGGACAGGAGTACATCTTCCGAGTCGTGGCCAAGAACAAGTACGGTGCCGGACCGCCGGTCGATCTTGGGCCTATTCGTGCAGTCGATCCACAAGGCAGGATTTTATACAAATGCTTTTACACACTTTCATTTTCTAAATCTAAATGATTCAATACATCTACAGTATCTATTAAGCAGTTTCCTCCGGCATCAATAAAGTTTTCTGTTTCTGATTTGTTCATGCCAGGTCCACCAACCTCCCCTGAGAAGTTCCACTACTCTGAGAGAACCAAGTCTTCCATTACTCTTACATGGAGACCTCCTCGCAATGATGGTGGAAGCCCAATCATTGGTTACATCGTTGAGAAGAAGCGTCAGGACCATCAGGCCTTCCAGCCCGTCACTGCAGAGAAGATCACCGATCTGACAATCACTGTGGAAAACCTGGATGAGCTGCACATGTATGAGTTCCGTGCCAAGGCTGTTAACGCCATTGGCGAAAGTGATCCCTCCATACCACTGACTGTTGTGATTCAGGATGATGAAGGTTCGTCTCGTTCTCATTTGTTGTTACCTCAGTGAAAGTGTTTGTATGGTGGGTCATGAATTCATTCTAAACATGTTTTGCAGTGGCTCCAAGTTTGCACATGTTGAAGCATTTCAAAGGCGATTGGATCAGTGTGAGGAAGAACGAGCCGGTTGAGATTCCCGCTGAGATCACAGGCCTTCCGATGCCAAAGGTGGAATGGTTGAAGGATGACGTTGTTATTCCAGAGTCTACCGAGAAGTTGTTGATGGAAACCAAAGAGATTGATAGACAGACAGAGCACACCAAACTCTCCATCCCTGCTATTGCAAGGCTGGACAAGGGAACGTACACCGTGATGGCCTCCAACCGTCTTGGCACTGTCAGCCATTCTATCACAGTGGAGGTGCTGGGTAAGTCCAGTTTTTGAATAAGCTTAGTCATCCAGTCAGTGTGGTTTTTATTCATAGTATGCAGTTCTAAAATAATGCTCTTCCATTCCATAAGACCGACCGACGCCACCAAGGAACCTGGCTGTTTCAAACATCCGAGCTCAGTCTTGTTACCTTACCTGGGATGCACCACGAGACACTGCAGGCAGTGATGTCACAAACTATATTGTTGAAATGAAAGACCTTAATGTTGAGGATGTTGAGAAAGCTGAATGGGTTCCGGTTAACAAAACTGTCATTGAGAGGAAATTTGGGGTAAGAACGGTTGTTTTTTTGAAGAAAAGAAACACAGTGTCCTCAATTTAAGTACAGAACCCATAAACTGAGCTTCTATTTTATATCTTGTAGGTGTGGGAACTTCAAACAGGTGGCAAGTATCAGTTCAGGGTCAAAGCTGAGAACAAGTTCGGAATCAGTGATCCCTGTGAAACAGAGGAAGTGCTTATTAAAGATCCACTCGCTCTGCCTGGCCCACCCCAAAAAGTTACTATCGCAGAACACTCCAAGACCCATATGCTGGTGACATGGGAGCCACCCATGGACTGTGGTGGATCTTCAATTATTGGCTACTGGCTAGAGAAGCGTGAGAAGGGCACCTCTTACTGGGCAAAAGTAAACAAGACCCTGGTGTCCAAACGTGGCTCGAAAGGCTGGGAACTCCACGTCTCGCGTATAATAGAGGGACTTGAGTATGAATTCCGAGCCATGGCTTGCAATTCTGCTGGAATTGGCCCCCCTAGTGCCGTCTCTGAATCTGCCTTCGCTACTGATCCTCTCAGTAAGCCGGTCACCACATGCATTTCTTTTAAAAACTAACCATTGTAGAAAACCTGAAAGGTAAATATGCGTTCTCTGTGTGTGTATTACAGCGCCACCTGGCATGCCAGCTGCCCCTGAAGTCGCTGACAAAACTAAACGCAGCGTCACCCTGTCATGGACCCCACCAGTTAAAGATGGCGGACGACCCATCACAGGTTACATCATTGAGATCCAAGATGAGGGTACAACTGAATGGACCAGGGTGAATGATGCTGAAAATCTACATCCTAGTACTGTTTTCACCGTGCCAAACCTGAAAGAGCTGAAGAAATTCAGGTTTAGGATCATTGCCGTCAATGACATTGGGGAGTCTGAGCCAAGTCCTAGGACCACCGAAGTTCTCCTGGAGGATATCCACAGTAAGGTTCCACCTTTTACAAGACTGTATGTATCATTTGCTTCATTTTCGTTTCACTAACAAGGTGATTTTGTCTCATTTCCACAGCGGAGCCAAAACTATTTTTGGATATGACTGCCGAGGACTTACTGTGCATTCGCGCTGGAACTCCATTCAAAATCCCAGTAGTTATTACTGGACGCCCCGTTCCCAAAGTTACTTGGGAGTTCGATGGAAAAGCAAAGACAGAGAAGAAAGATCGTCTTCATACCGTGCCAGTGGACTCACAGGTAATATTCAGGCTGTGAAAAAAATTTGAATACTATAAAATCTATAATGTTTTTGAAAATTCTGAAACCAGCTTTTTTTACATTTTGTAAATATTTCAACAAATAAAGTTTATAATAAGTAAAAATTAGGGATGCACCGAAAGGATTTTTTTGGGCTGAAACCGAAAACTGAAAATAAGGAAACACTCGGGCCGAAAACCAAAACTGAAAACCGAAAGAAATTATTACATTATTTAATCAGTACAAAACTTTGAACATATTTATTTAGCATTAAGACCATTCACAATATAAAATAAAATTTTAAATAAAATATTTTCCTTGGCCCCACTCATAACCAGCCTAAAAGCAAAATAGCTGATATAATTTTTTTTTTTTACAATTGGCCTTGGTCTTTTTGTATCACAGTTTTAACTGATTTTTGTCCTTTTAGGTGGAATCTACCGACACTACCTCGGTTTTAACAGTTCCCGTGAGCTTGAGGTCCCACTCTGGCAGATACACCGTCATAGCAAAAAACAAATCTGGACAGAAACATATCAACATCAGAGTCATTGTACTTGGTGAGCAGATTCTCTTCAAATGTCTTATGAAATCCTGAAAGACTTGATGTGTAAATAATAAAACATGATCTCATCAATGCATTGCATGCGATATATTTACAGATGTTCCTGGGCCACCCAAAGAACTCAAAGTTACAGATGTTACCAGATCTACGATGAGACTTATCTGGAAACTGCCAGATACAGATGGCGGAGAGAGAATCAAGAGCTACTTTATTGAAAAGAAGGCTGTCAGTGGAAAGGCCTGGACGAAAGTCAATGCAACATGTGCCAGCATGGCTTTTGTTGTGCCTGACCTGCTCGAGGGCCAAGAATACTTGTTCCGTGTTCGTGCTGAAAATCGTCTTGGAATGGGACCGTTCACTGTGACCACAGACCCAGTCAGGGCCAGAGATCCCATCTGTAAGTTGGTGGAAAAAGCACAGCTGGTATTATTCAATTAATACATTTTATTTACTGGTATTAACTACATTTTTGCCTGTTTTTCAAGATCCTCCTGATCCTCCAACTAAGGTCAAGGTCAACCTTGTTACCAAGAACACCGTCACCCTAACATGGGTGCCTCCCAAAAACAATGGTGGCGCGCCAGTGACGCACTACATTATTGAGAGGCTGAGCTGGGACACAAGTGGTCCACAGAAGGAGACATGGAAACAGTGCAATAAGAGGGACGTTGAAGAGACTACATTCATTGTTGAAGACCTTAATGAGGGTGGGGAATACGAGTTCCGTGTCAAGGCTGTGAATGAAGCTGGCCCGAGTAGACCCTCTGTCACTGTGGGACCTATCATTATCAAAGACCAGACCTGTAAGTGTCTGACATTTCGGGATAATATAGATTTACCTGTTTTCAGTCAAATGTAGCATCTCCTTATGACTGAATATCTTTGCAGGTGTTCCAACCATTGAACTCAGGGAAGCTCTGGAGGGTGCAGAAACTTATGATGTCAACATTGTTGCCAGGATTCAGGGATGTCCTTTCCCGTCCCTGGTTTGGCAGAAAGCCACATTTGACAAGCCCGATGAAAAGGCCGATGTCACGTACGACCAGCATATTAATAAACTGGTCACTCATGACAAATGCACCCTCCTGATACAACAATCCAAGAGAGACGACAGCGCCATCTACACACTCACAGCCACTAACAGCCTCGGCAAGGCCTCTAAGGACATCAAACTTACGGTTCTAGGTAGGTTTCCATTTTGCTATTTCACCTGAATCCTCCGTTCGACAGAGACATCTATCCCTCAGTGTAAAACACACATTTCCTCTGTAGGGCGACCTGGACCACCAGTTGGACCTGTCAAGTTTGGCGAAGTTTTCGCAGAAAGGATTGGTCTCGCGTGGAACGCACCAACAGATGATGGTGGTTCTAAGATAACAAACTATGTAGTTGAGAAACGTGAGGAAAACAGGAAGACCTGGGTCCATGTCTCCAGTGATCCAAAGGAATGTGCCTACACAGTTCAGAGACTCACAGAAGGGCACGAATATGAATTTCGCATCATGGCTCAGAATAAGTTTGGTGTCGGACCACCACTCTACAGTGAACCTGAGAAAGCAAGGAACCTATTCAGTAAGTGGCAGCATTTTATATTCCAGGACTGTTAAACCTAACGTTTGAAATAAAATTTCATTTTAATGTACTTCTTTCGACAGCCGTTCCAGGCCAGTGTGACAAGCCAACTGTCTCAGAAATCACACTTGAATCCATGACCATTGAATGGGATGAGCCAGAATATGATGGTGGATCTCCAGTCACTGGCTATTGGCTGGAGCGCAAGGAAACTACAGCCAAGCGATGGACCAAAGTGAACCGTGACCCCATTAGAATCATGCCTCTTGGGGTCTCCCATGTTGTGACTGGTCTTTTGGAGGGCGCTACCTACCAGTTCCGTGTTAGCGCCATTAATGCGGCTGGAGCTGGACTACCGAGTCTGCCATCAGACCCTGCTATTTCCAGAGACCCAATTGGTATTTATAAAATAAACCCACTATCCCATTAAATTGTTATTAATATGCAACAATATAAATTACAATGTTTTTACTTGCTTTTTATTATTGTCTGACATTTCTTAGATATTTTCTATATTTATTACTTAATAATCTTCCCATTTTTAATGCCCGCCTCATTTTCTTGTTTCTTTGTTTTCCAACATATATCTGGTAGTGATCTTGTGATTATTATTGTTATTTTTTTAATATTGTTTTATTATTCTTTGTTTATGTACAGTGTTCTTGAGTGTTTTGAAAGGTACTTTTCAAATAAAATGTATTATTAATATTATTTTACAGCTCCTCCTGGACCTCCAATTCCAAAAGTAACTGATTGCTCCAAATCAACGGTTGACCTTGAATGGATTCCTCCACTGATTGATGGTGGATCTAAGATCACGGGATATTTTGTTGAATACAAAGAAGAGGGAAAAGATGAATGGGAAAAGGTACCTACATTAATAAAACTGTAAAATGACCCTTCCTTGGCTTTGAAATTTTCTGGATTTATATTTACAGGTTAGTTCAGATGGAATGCATTTATTTCCTTGTGTATTGTATTATTTTTTGTTTGTTCTTTCAGGCTAAAGACAAGGAGATCAGAGGCACCAAGTTTGTTGTGCCTGGACTGAAAGAGCTTGGACTTTACAGATTCAGAGTGAGAGCCGTGAACGTTGCAGGCGTCGGTGACCCTGGTGAAGTCGCTGAAGTGATTGAAGTCAAGGACAGGACAAGTAAGAACTATTCATTGATTAAAGTACTGATTAAGAATTGTTTTCATAAACAGGCGATGCTGACCAATTTCTTTCTATCCAGGAAGCTTCCTGCTTACATTTATTTTATTAATATTTTTAGGGTCAGACTTTCAGTATAAAAGAATAATAAAAGTAAACCAGAACCACACACATCAGCAGACAGGCCTGCAAACCTGAAATAAAACATAAACAAACTGAAATAACCTTTAAAGTAATTCCTGATACTCAAAGTAAAACTCAATCAAAAGATGAGACCATTGCCGTAGACATGCCAATTAACTGGTGTAGCAGAGGAAAAAGCACAATATTATTAAACATTTAATATGTTAAATATGAGTAATAATAGAGCTTACTGTGGCCAATATGTTGAAAACCCTCATAAATGCACTGACATATTGTTTCTTCCTCTTGAAAAAACAACACTAGTGGAATGCAATGAAAACTTCTAGGTTTTGGCTTTTTTAGAGGTCCTCAAAAAATCTTGCGACCTGTTTTTTGTTTGATATATACACCCCCTAAAATAATTCAGTGTTTTTGCAATAGTTAATTTTTTATTTTAAAAAAGTCACCATTCTCAGAAAAATGAAACTCATACTCAGTCAACTGTCATTCTAGTTCCTCCTGAAGTTGACCTGGATGCAAGCGTAAAGGAGAAGATAGTTGTTCATGCTGGTGGCGTAATCCGCATCATTGCCTACGTGTCTGGAAGGCCTGCGCCGGTGATCACCTGGAGCAGAGATGATGCTGATTTGCCCAAAGAGGCTGTTGTTGAGACGACTGGTATCAGCTCATCTCTGGTCATTAAGAGATGCAGGAGGCAGCATCAAGGCATTTACACTCTGACTGCCAAGAACGAGGGAGGAGAAAGGAAGAAGGCAATCGTGGTGGAGGTGCTAGGTGAGCACAGTACACATTCATATGCTTTTGCTATTATTACCCTTAAGCACATCTAAATATTAGTTTGGGGTTTTGTTGCCGATTTCCTGAATCGAACCGATTCGATTCACAATGTCATGATCCGATTCAATTCTCAATCCGATTCGATTCGATTCGATATTGATTCATTTACACACTTCTGTGTGTAAATACTAGATTGTCTTGGTTATAGATGGACTTGTGTGGAGGATATCCCTATGCTGACTGTACTGCAATATTACCTGTGGAAAGTAAACTTTTCCAATAAGTGTTAATTTTTATAATTCATCCAATCCAATATTATAATATTGTCTATTTAAATTAAAACAACTGCTGCACATGAAGAACATGAATAACTAACAGGAACAGTATGTGTGCGTGTGTGTGTGTGTGTGTGTGTGTGTGTGTGTGTGTGTGTGTGTGTGTGTGTGTGTGTGTGTGTGTG
>JBBKCR010000002.1:470304-530361 GCA_037577295.1 Ladigesia roloffi | reverse complement strand
GTGTGTGTGTGTGTGTGTGTGTGTGTGTGTGTGTGTGTGTGTGTGTGTGTGTGTGTGTGTGTGTGTGTTTGTGTATGAGGAAGAGAGAGAGAGGGAGAGTTGTGAATTAAAACAATTTAGGAAGAAAAGAACTTCCAGGGTTTATTTAATTTCTTACATTTAAAACAGTTAGTCGTTGTTTTGAAAATGGAAGCAGCGTGTTAGGACAGTACCGCACTCAGTACCTCAGAGGTTGCTTTCGGTCTTGGGGATCGAACCCGCACTCTATGTGTGTGGAGTGAGTGTTTTATAGCTTTCCTTGCGCGGTCGCGAGCAGTCGTGCCGACAGGAAAAGATCGATCCGCGAATTTTTTAATCGATATGGTATTTTTTAAACGAGAATCGATATTTATCGGTGAATCGATTCTTTGAACACAGCCCTACAAAATATGTGTTTTATTTTTCCTTCAAAGACGTTCCTGGTCCTGTGGGTCAGCCCTTCTCTGGCATAAATCTGACCACTGACTCCTGCAAGCTAACCTGGTCCTCACCGGAAGACGACGGAGGCTCAGCCATCACTAACTATATCATAGAGAAGAGAGAATCAGACAGGAGAGGCTGGACCTCAGTGACGTACACTGTCACCAGACATAACGCTGTGGTTCAGGGTCTCATTGATGGCAAGGGCTACTTCTTCAGAATCGCTGCTGAAAACATCATTGGAAGGGGCCCGTTTGTCGAGACAGCCGCTGAAGTCCTCATTAAGGATCCAATCTGTGAGTTTATCACATTTTTCTGAATAAAAAACAGAACAGAATTTACATGGGTAATGTATACGAAAGGATACATATTTTATACACATTTCAATTTGTGAACAGCTGTTCCTGAGCGTCCGGAGGATCTGGAGGTAACGTCTGTCAAGAAAGATTCAATCGGCGTGGCATGGAGACCACCAAAGTACGATGGTGGCGCAGAAGTAACTGGTTATGTCCTTGAAGTCCGTCAGCTTGGGCAGGACAACTTCAAACGCATCGCTGCTGATAACAATCTGATGGATCGCAAATTCACTCATGAGGGTCTCAAAGCGGGTGCCACATACGAATTCCGTGTCAGTGCTGTGAATCAGATTGGACAAGGCAAACCTTCCTTCAGCACCAAACCAATAACATGCAAGGATGAGCTTGGTGGGTCATAAGATAATCATCCCAAAGACTTTACATTTGTACAAATTATATATTATTTATCATTAAATTACTTTTATTATTCCCTTTTAGAACCACCGACCCTTGATCTGGAATTCCGCGACACGTTTTTGGTTCGTGTTGGGCAGCCCTGCACTCTGCAAGGTCGCTACTCAGGGAAACCGACCCCAAGCATAAAATGGTTCAAAAGTGACGAGGAGCTGCAAGGAAATGAGGAGATTGTCCTTTCCAGCACCAAGAGGACTCTCTCTTTGTCTATTGAAAAGGCCAAGCGTGATCACAGTGGCAAGTACACAGTGGCTGTGGAGAATACAATAGGCACGCAGAAGGGCATCTGCACCGTTGTTGTTGTCGGTGCGTATTGGGATCTATCTTCTTTTGAAGGAAATTATATATTAGACAATACATTGTGTCAGTATTTGTCGCATAATTGTATTTTAAACTATATATGATCATATTTTCAGATCGCCCACAACCACCAGAGGGTCCTGTGGTCTTTGATGAAATCTATAGGAATTACATGGTCATCTCTTGGAAACCTCCACTGGATGATGGTGGATGTGCTGTCTCTAATTACATTGTTGAAAAGAGAGATACCAACAGGGACCTCTGGATGCCCGTTATTGAATCCTGCACTAGAACTTCGTGCAAAGTTCCAAAACTGATTGAGGGTAGAGAGTACATCATCAGAATCTGTGCTCAGAACATTCATGGCATTAGTGACCCATTGCTGTCAGCAGAAACAAAAGCAAGGGATGTATTCAGTAAGTAGCGTTTTCTTAAGACTATCGCTCAAATAGAAGCTGAACAGTACTTTCTCGTTTGACTGACACGTGTTTATTCAACTTCTTTGTCACGGTAAACAGAGGTGCCAGATGCTCCACAACAGCCAGTAGTGAAAGAAGTCTACAAGGACACAGCTCTGATTTCCTGGGAACCACCCGCAGATGGTGGAAAACCAATCACGAACTACATTGTTGAGAGAAGAGAAACAATGTCCAACCGATGGTCCCGTGCTGGTACCGAACGCATCTACCCTAAAACGGAATACTGGGTTCCTGATCTTCTCAAAGGATGTGAATATGAGTTCCGTGTCATGGCTGAGAATGTCGTTGGTGTTGGAGATCCCAGTCCACCTTCAAAGCCTGTCTTTGCTAAAGATCCTATTGGTATGCACACAGGTCACTTATGTTGACTGATGCAATAGAGATTGGTGTTCCGGTAACTTTGTTAACCTCTTTTGTCCTCCCACAGTAATCCCCGGACCACCAGTGAAGCCAATGGCAATTGACAACACAAAGAGCTCGGTCACGCTTTCGTGGCAGCCACCAACCGACTGCGGCCGAGGCAAAATATTTGGCTATCTGCTTGAGTACCAGACTGCTGGATCGGAGGAATGGCTACAGGTTAATCAGACTCCTGACTCTTGTCAAGAGACTACATTCAAGGTTATCAACCTTGAGGAAGGACAGCTGTACAGGTTCAAAGTGAAAGCTGTTAACGCTGCTGGTGAATCTGAGCCTGCAAATGTTCCAGAGCCTATTCGGGCACAAGACAGATTTGGTAAGTCTGAATAATTCATGTTTTTAAATTATCAAAACGTGAACAGTGTTGTATAAATGTTTAAACTCTAATACCTAATATATATATTTTTTTTTTTTTCCTCCTCTGAAGAGCCCCCAGAGCTCCTGCTAGATTTGGGAATGCCTCGTGAGGTTAAAGCAATGGCAGGAACCCACATTAAAATCGCAGCTGGAATCAAGGGTATGCCCTTCCCCAAGGTCACCTGGAAGAAAAATGAAGAAGAGGTTCCTCCGAGAGCAGAAATCGAGACCTCCGGAGTAAGAACCAAACTTGAAATGCGTTATTGTAATCGCGGAGACTGTGGAGACTACACACTCAATGTTGAAAATCCAGCTGGGTCCAAGACAGCAACCTGCACTGTACTCGTTCTAGGTAGGATTTTTCCTGATTGTCCTCATTAACACATATTACTAAAAGCAGCTCTTTTGCATTCAGATTCCATCCCATTCAATAGAGAGTTTAATGTTAGGAAAAGATCTAATAAGAAGTAAATGGATACAGCAAGTAAACATGTGTAGCAAGCACATCATTATAGCTCATAATTATTTTAGTAATCTAAATATAAGAGTGTAGGAATTAAAAACATGGTCTGTTTTGTTTTTAAAAGTTTCAAGACTTTAAAAGTTACAAAATAGGTGATCAAACCTTGTTTCATACCAGTAAACCATTATCACTTTTATTTGGCATACACAATTCCAAATCTGCACACTGAAGAATTCCCTTTAAAATGATGGATATCTTACTACCACATATAGCCAATAAGTATTTATTGGAAATCTGAAGGTCTTCATTTTTCTGCTACTATCATGTGTTTTTGCAGACAAACCTGGACCTATTCAGCATTTAAGGATATCTGATGTCAGAAGTGACTCAGCTCAGCTGTCCTGGAAAGATCCAGAAGACAATGGTGGTGCACGCATCACCAACTTTGTTGTAGAGAAGAAGGATACTGCTGCCACACAATGGGTGCCTGTTTGCTCATCATCTAAAAAGCGAAGTATGATGGCCAAGCACTTAATAGAAGGCACAGCATACATGTTCCGTGTTGCTGCAGAAAATCAGTTTGGCAGAAGTGAATACATTGAGACAACAAAGGCTGTGAAGGCAATGAACCCACTGTGTACGTATGAATTTACCAAAACTCTGAGAGTGTGTAGTCATTATTTAATATAGACTGCCTTTAAAAGTGCAAATCATTTTGTATTGCAGTCCCACCTGGTCCCCCGAAGGACCTGCATCATGTAGATGTTGACAAAACAGAAGTTTGGCTGCAGTGGAACTGGCCTGATCGCACAGGAGGAAGTGACATCACTGGCTTTTTGGTTGAGTACCAAGAGGAGGGGGAGAAAGACTGGATTGTCTTCAAGACTGTAAGCATCCCTGAATGCCATGTGACCGGACTAGAGGAGGGAAAAACCTACCGTTTCCGCGTTAAGACGGAGAATGCAATTGGTCTTAGCCGGCCAGACACTACTGTGCCGGTCCTGTGCCAGGAGAAACTTGGTAAATTGAATTTGATTGAATAACGTATTTCCAAAATGTATTTCATTTAGAAATGTCGATTGTCTATATAAAACAATGTATTCTTTTCACAGTTCCACCTATTGTTGAAGTTGACGCTAAACTGATTGAAGGAATCATTGTGAAGGCAGGAAGCACAATAAGACTGCCTGCGATCATGAGGGGTATTCCAGTTCCCACTGCAAAGTGGGTTACGGATGGAGAAGAAATTAAAAGTGAAGGAAATATCAAGATTGACACAGACAATTTTTCAACTGTTCTGAGCATTACAGATTGCACAAGAAATCACACTGGAATCTATATTCTCACCGTGACTAATCCTGCTGGAAGCAAGACTGTTTCGATTATTGTCACTGTCCTTGACGTCCCAGCTGCACCAATAGGCCCTGTTAACCTCCTTGAGGTCACTCCAGAGTCCATGGAAATTGACTGGCGTCCACCCAAAGATGATGGTGGAAGTCCTGTCACAAACTATATCGTTGAAAAGCGGGAATCTAGTAAAGAGACCTGGGGAGGTGTCAGCTCTGGCAGCACCGCCACGAGACTTAAAATTTCTCGTCTGCAAAGTGGTACCGAGTATGTTGTGAGAATCCGTGCTGAGAACAAAATGGGAATTGGTGCCCCTCTTGAAAGCGCACCAACTGTGGCAAGGCACCAGTTTGAGCCTCCTGGCCATCCTGGAAAACCTGTTGCATCTGATATTGCTGAGGATGCACTGACTCTTGGTTGGCCGTTGCCATTGTATGATGGTGGCAGTCCCATTAGCGGTTATATTATTGAACGCAGACATAAAGGAGGTAAATGGATTAGAGTGAATAAGACACCATGTAAGGAGCTCAGATTTAGAGTGCTTGGACTCTTTGAAGGTAATGACTATGAATTCAGAGTATTTGCTGAAAACATTGCCGGCTTCAGTGGACCTTCACCTATCTCAGATCCAGCCAAACCTTGCAGACCAATTACAGTCCCCGGACCTCCGGTCAACCCTAAGATTAAGGACTACAGCTGTACTTATGCAGATTTAGTCTGGATAAAGCCTACAAAAGATGGAGGTAGTCCGGTCTTGGGATATATTATTGAACAGCAGAAAGGTGGAGGTGAATGGGAGAAAGTCAACAAAGATGATTTGGTTAGTCAGTGTGCTTACAGAGTGAAAGGACTGACTGAGGGCACCGAATACAGGTTCCGCATTAGAGCCGTCAACATGATAGGAGATGGGGAGACGAGAGAAATCCCAGAGTCAGTTATTGCTCAAGATATCCTCATCCCGCCAGAGATTGAAATGGATGTCACATGCCGTACTCATGTGACTGTCCGTGTAGGACATAATATTAATATTACTGGATATGTGAAAGCAAGACCCGATCCACAGATCACCTGGTCCAAGGGAGAGGCAGTGCTGGAGAGAGATAAACGTACCACTATGACCAATAATTTCCCTGTAGTGCATATGCGCATCAAGGAAGCAACTAGACAAGACCATGGAAATTATACTCTTAAGGCTGTGAATGACAGCGGTGAAGCCTCAGCCACCATCACTGTAAATGTACTGGATAGACCTGGACACTGCAAGAACCTTACATTGACATATGTAACCAAAAACTCTTGCATGGTGAACTGGGACGCTCCTGAGGACAATGGCGGCACTGAGATTACAAATTACATTGTTGAGTGTCGCGAGCCAAGTGTTAGAGCATGGTCTGTGATTTCCTCGGATTGCACCAATCGCAAAGTCAAGGCAAAACTCATGGAAAACCACGAGTATGTGTTCCGTGTGTCTGCAGAGAATAAGTTTGGTCCAGGACCAGCAACAGAGACCAAGACGCCTATGCTTGCAATCGATCCACTTCAGAAGCCTGGTGAACCTGAGAACTTCCATGTAGCAGATGTTGGAAAGAACTTTGTTTTCCTCAGGTGGAGAAGGCCAGATTATGATGGAGGCAGCCCCAACCTTAGTTACGTTCTAGAGAGGAAAGCCAAGGACGCTGAAGAATGGGAGAGTTTGCATGATAACATTCTCAAAGACACATTCTTCATGGTGGACAAATGCATTGAAAACCATGTCTACCTCTTCAGAATCAAGTCAACAAATGATGGTGGAGATAGCAGCTGGGTTAAGACATCTGAAGTCCTTGTCAAAGAGGAAATTCAAAAACCAGTCATTGACCTCCAGTTTGTTGGCACTACAGTGGTTAAAGCTGGTGAATCAGTCCGACTCGAGGCAGCACTTAGAGGCAAGCCCCAGCCTGAGGTTAAATGGGTGAAGGATAAGGCTACAGGCGATAACCCAAGAATAAGTGTTGACACTGGGGCAAATTATTCAAAGTTCCTCATGACTAAAACTAAACGTTCAGACACTGGTAAATATGTAATCACAGCCACAAACCCTGCAGGAAGTTTTAGTGCATATGCAAACATATCCGTGCTGGATACACCAGGACCTGTTAGAGATGTCAAGATCACTGGCGTGTCATTTGATAAATGCAGAGTGGTGTGGGATCCTCCAGAGGACGATGGTGGTTGTGAGGTTGATAGCTATATTCTAGAAAAATGTGAGACTCGAAGAATGGTCTGGTCTACTTATTCTGCTTCAGTGGTCACCAACTACTGCAATGTTACTCGTCTAGTGGAAGGTAATGAGTACATCTTCCGAGTTAGGGCAGAAAACAAGATGGGAACTGGTCCTCCAATGGAGAGCAGACCTGTTGTTGCCAAGACACAGTTCGGCAGACCCGGTCCACCTGATCCACCCGAGGTGACCAAAATTGGCAAGGATGAGATGACAGTTGTATGGGCCCCTCCTGAGAACGATGGTGGAAAATCCATTACCGGTTACATTCTGGAAAGAAAGGAGAAGCGCGCAGTACGATGGGTTCCAATTACAAAAAGTCCTATCTCTGAGAGGCGTATGAAAGTAACCAACTTAATTCCCAACCATGAATACCAATATCGTGTTAAGGCTGAAAATGAGGTTGGGTTGGGAGAGCCGAGCAAACCCTCAAGACCCATTGCCGCTAAGGATCCAATTGGTATGTGTTTCTTATATCTTTTCCAAATTTCTTGATGGCTACTTTATTTTTGTTATTTTTATAGAGATTCTAAAATGGTTGTGTGTATGAATATTACAGAGCCCCCTGGTCCTCCTGGAAGTCTGAAAGTGGCTGATAGCACCAAAACTACAATCACACTTGGCTGGGCTAAGCCAGTGTATGATGGTGGTGCTCCAATCATAGGATACCTGGTTGAGATGAGGGATAAGATTGAAATGGAAGGTGAACAAGAGAGAGATCCAGAAGAAGGCTGGTCAAAATGCAACACTGGTGGGCAACTCGTCCTCACTGAATTCACAATGCTGAATTTGGATGAGAGGAAGGAATATGAATTCCGAGTCTCTGCACAAAATCAAGTTGGCATGGGCCGTCCGGCAAAACTTAAAGATGCAGTGTCACCAAAAGAGATTCATGGTAAGATGTTTTCAGAAATAGTTAAATGCAAGCATCTACTTTAAAATATGTATATTCATACCATGTTTATATATATTTTTTTTTTTATTACAGAATTACCTGAGATTGATCTGGATGCCAGTTTGAGGAAGGGGCTTAGTGTCAGAGCTGGATGTCCCATAAGGTTGTTTGCTACTATAAGAGGAAGGCCAGCGCCAAAGGTGACCTGGAAACGTATGGGAGTTGACAATGTTGTCAGGAGAGGTCATGTGGATCAGGTTGATACAATGTCCTTCCTTGTGATCCCTGAGAGCACACGTGAAGACTCTGGAAAATACTCTCTTACACTCTCAAACCCTTCAGGAGAGAAGGCCATATTTGTTCGTGTTAAGGTTTTAGGTATGTTGAATATTTAAATAATACCTTACAAGCAAATAAACACATGAAAACAGTTCACTTTTAGTACTCTAACGACTCTTCACCACATTTAGCATATAAAAATTTTGTATTATGACGCAGTAATAAATATGTATCCCTGAACAGATACACCTGGACCTGTTGGTGGCCTGGATGCAACTGATGTCACCAAGACGTCTTGTCAGCTTTCTTGGTTACCTCCAGAAAATGATGGTGGCTGCCCAATCCTTAACTATATTGTTGAGAAGCGTGAGGTTGACAGGAAGACATGGACAAACTGCACCAATGATCTAAAGAAAACAAGCTTCAAAATCACAAACATGACACCAGGAACTGAGTATTACTTCAGAGTCATGGCTGTAAACAAGTATGGCATTGGGGTACCACAGGACTCTCCAAAATCCTATTTGGCCACAGATCCCAAGAGTAAGTGACTGCATATGGTGTACACTCAAATACTGCCTATTATGTATATTATGTAATGAATACAAATTGATCTCATCAATTTAATTGATTTTCTCCCCTTAAAGGTGAACCAGATCCTCCCAAGAAGATGGATGTCTTGGAGATTACAAAGAACAGTGCAACCCTTGGGTGGCTGAAGCCTCTGAGAGATGGTGGATCTAAAATTAACGGCTACATTGTTGATTACCAGGAGGCTGGTCAACCTGAAGACAAGTGGACAACTTACTCGGTTGTAAAAGACCTGACCATAGTTGTTGTGGGTCTGAAGGAGAACACAATGTATAAATTCAGAGTTGCCGCCAGAAACTCTGTAGGATGCAGTCTGGCAAGAGAGGCTGAAGGAATCTTTGAAGTAAAAGAGCAGCTGAGTATGTGTCCAGGATTTTCACATGTTAAAGCTATACTTTCCATGTAATAGTTTTGCCATGATATGTAACTTTTCTCATTCTAATTCACACTGTTTTTTGACAATTATTTTTCAGTGGGACCAAAGATTATCATGCCTGATATAGTCACTGCAAAGGCAGGATCAAAATTCAAAGTTGAAGCAATTGTGTCTGGCAAGCCTCCTCCACATACTACATGGAGGAAAGGAAGCGAGGACGTGGTCACATCTGATCGCCTGTCCATACAAAAGACATTGTCCTCATCCATGCTCATGATTAAAAATGTTATGCGGAAAGACGGTGGATATTACAGCCTTTCTGTTGAAAATAGCGTTTCTAAGGTCAACCAAATCCTAAGAGTCATTATTTATGGTAAGTTACCCATGTAACAAATATCTGAATATATAAAAGATTCATGACAAATGGATAATAACAACTGAAATCTTTCCACTAGACATCCCTGGTCCTCCGGAGGGTCCTCTTGAAGTTCTTGACGTGGATGTCGATGCCTGCACCCTTGCATGGAACTCCCCAGGAGAAGATGGCGGAAGCAACATCACCAACTATATCGTTGAGAAGTGCGATGTAACTAGAGGCGATTGGGTCCCTGCTGTGTCCTCATGCACCAAGACTAGCTGCAGAGTCTCAAAGCTCACCCCTGGAAAGGAGTATGGGTTCCGAGTTCGTGCAGAGAATCGTTTTGGAATTTCAGAGCCTATTTACTCTGAAAAAATGATTGCCAGACATCCATTTGGTAGGTCTGATTAAACAACAAACCTTACATATAAATACATTATTATTTGTCACATTTTAAAACAGTAACATTACACTGTGACATTTTTTTTACAGAAAATGTAACAGAAGTTTTGTTTAATGTCTTGTTGCAGATCCACCCAGTGAGCCACTTAATTGCTGTGTCAACAAAATCAACAAGGAATTTGTTGTTTTGTCTTGGGAGAGACCAGTGAATGATGGTGGTAGCCCTATTATCGGATATTCCATCGAACGCAAAGAGAGAAACAGTATACTGTGGGTCAAGGCAAATGAAACGCTTGTTCGTGCAACGGAATACTCCTGTTATGGCCTTATTGAGGGCCTGGAATATACGTTCAGGGTGTCTGCTGTGAACAAAGCAGGACAGGGCAAACCAAGCAAAGCCACAGAGATCATTATAGCTAGGACTCCAGTTGGTATGTGTGGGATATGTGGATATGTTACTAAAATTCCCTAACACATCAGTATCTAAAATCTGACATTGTGAATTTTTATCTCTTTATTAGATCCACCTGGAAAGCCTGAGGTCCTTGATGTTGCAAAGAATTCAGTGTCTCTTGTCTGGAACCGTCCAAAACATGATGGTGGTAGCAAACTCATCGGTTATTATGTTGAGGCTTTGAAGCTTCCAGGTGACAAGTGGGTCAATGCAAGCGGCCAGAGTGTGCCAAAAGAGGACTACGTTGTCACTGGACTAGAAGAAGGAGCCCAATACATGTTCAGAATCATTGCAAAGACCGCAATGACACTCAGTCAGCCTTCGGAAGAATCTGATGTACTTGCAGTGATTGCACAACATGGTAAGCCTTTCAACATTTTTTATTTTTATCAATCCCTCAAACTTTTATACAAATCCTCATAATTCTTTCCTGTTGTTTCAAATTTCAGTTCCACCAAGGGTTGAGATTCGTCTTGAACTGAAGAACCTCATCATAGTCAAAGCAGGAGCAAATGTCTGCCTTGATGCTGAGGTGTACGGCAAACCACTACCAAAGGTGTCGTGGAAGAAAGATGGTGCCCCACTGAAACTTGTTGAAGGCATGAAGATGTCTCAGAAGAGACATCAATTCCTCTTAGAATTATTCTCTGTGACAAGAAAAGAGACTGGGGAGTACACAATCGTTGCTGAGAACACGAGCGGAACTAAATCTGGCAACTTTAAGCTGAAAGTATTAGGTAAGCTGTGATTTACCACATAATATTTCACGTCTCCTGCTGGCATACAGAAATTATTTGTGGTTTGGACAGTTTTCAACACTTGGTTTCAACAGATTTCAACAGTATACATACTTATTCTTCTGTCACTTTTATTACCCTGAATAAAATATTCATACTGGGCTTTTTAGACAGTGATGAGAGACTGCAGAAGTCACAGAATATTCAGCCAGCCCTGAAAGCTAACTTGCTGCAGTATCAAACAATCATTTTTACTATTGTGAAATAATATTTTTCCACAGACAAACCTGGACCCCCAGCATCAGTTAAGATCAGTCATGTGTTTGCTGACCGGGTTAAACTTAGATGGGAGCCGCCTCTTTCAGACGGTGGTTCTGAAATAACCAACTACATCATCGACAAACGTGAGACAAGCAGAGCTAACTGGGCTCAGGTTACTTCCAACATTAATGGTCAGCTCACAGACTGCTCAGTGGAGAAACTGATCGAAGGCCACGAGTATGAGTTCCGTATCAGTGCTGAGAACAAATATGGAGTTGGTGACCCGATTGTTACTCACTCAGTTATGGCCAAGAATCCATTTGGTAAGTATTTCTATTGCCTATATTTACCTACATCTGTTAACAATGAATAATTTACCCAGGAAACGTTATTACTACATCAAGAGACATCAGTTACCAATTTGTATTTGTATTTCCTCAAATTTAGATGTTCCTGGACCATGTGAACCTCCTGTTATTACCAATATCACCAAAGACCACATGACCGTGAGCTGGAAGGCCCCGGCCAATGATGGCAAGGCTGCGATCCTTGGATATATGGTTGAGAAGCGTGAAATTCAGGAACTGGCTTGGTCTAAAATAAATAGAAGACCCGTAATTGATAGAACCATCAAGGCTGCCGGCCTCACTGAGGGTTCTGAGTATGAGTTTAGAGTTATTGCTCTCAACAAAGCTGGCCTTGGTAAACCAAGCGACCCCTCTGCAGCTGCTATTGCCCTGGACCCCCTGTGTGAGTAAACTTCCCATTATAAAATCCAGTTTTATCCACTTTTGAATGGTTCTGAGACACGTTTGTTTATCCTACAGATCCTCCTGGCCCGCCTGCTTTCCCCAAGGTTGTTGACACTACACATAGCTCAGTCAGTCTATCTTGGACCAAACCTGCCTATGATGGCGGATGTGAGATCTTGGGCTACTTAGTTGAAGTAAAGAGAGTTGGTTCAGAGGAATGGCTGAAGTGCAATACACCCAAGAATCTCCAGGCAACAAAATTCCTTGCCAGTGGCCTTATGGATAACACTGAATACCAGTTTCGTGTGACTGCTGTGAACAAGATAGGCTATAGTGAGCCAAGCGAAGTTCCTGGGAACCATCTGGCACAGGACATTCTACGTATGTAAATCTTTTGAAGTCTCTACATTTAACATTTTGACTGTCCTGCCAATCCATTTGTGTAATTAATGTTTTATTTAAATTTTCTTCTAGTTGCTCCTGAGGCTGAACTTGATGCAGACCTGAGGAAAGCAGTGGTTTTGCGTGCTGGTGTCACCTTGAGATTATATGTGCCAATCAGAGGTCGTCCCGCACCAAAGGTGACATGGAGCAAAGTCAATGCCAACTTGAAGGAGAGGCAGGGTCTTACAATCAACACAACTGAGTGGGATACATTTGTATACTGCGAGGACATCAACAGATATGATGCCGGCAAATATGTACTAACCCTTGAGAACAGCAGTGGAACCAAGTCCTACACTATTGTCGTCAAAGTCTTAGGTAGTACTATTTAAAGAATTATAACTCTGAAACTGTCTTTTAAAACTGTATCATAATATTAGTTCTAACACATCGATTGCACATTTTTTGTAGATACACCCGGACCACCACTTAATCTAATTGTCAAAGAGACATCAAAGAGTCATGCATCCATAACTTGGGATGCACCACTAATCGATGGTGGAAGTGCAGTGAAGAGCTACGTTGTTGAAAAGCGTCTAGCAGAGAGGAAGGCATGGACCTGTGTTGCTCCTGAGTGTCCCAAAACATCTTTCAGAATCACTAACTTAGAGGCTGGAAAGGCCTACTGTTTCAGAGTCTCAGCTGAAAATGTTTATGGGGTTGGTGAGGGATGCGAGACAGCAGGACCAGTGAAAGCCTCAGGTAAGAGTTTATTTCTGTGTCTGACCTGAACTTTCATCAGTAGTGCATTGTGGGTTGCAACTGTATATAGTGGTAACATGTTTTTGCCCATAATCAAATCATGATTTCTTTTACAGAGCAACCTGGACCAGTTGTGGATTTCAAGCCTGCCCTTGTCACCAAGGACTCCTGTACACTTGGTTGGAAGAAGCCCGTCAGTGATGGTGGAAGTCATATTGTAGCTTATGCTGTTGAGATCAGTGAGGGTGAGGACAAATGGAAGCAGCTTGTGAAGTCCAAGGTCCTCCAATACACAGTAAAGGAACTTCAGGAAGGAAAGGAATACTCATTTAGAGTCAAAGCTTTCAATGAGTCTTCTGAAGGACCTCCTACTGAGCTCACTGTGGTGGCTAAAGATCAAGTCGGTATGTGCTAGTCATCTACCTCTTTACATTTTTTAACCCTAATATTACTGTATATACACCATTGCTATGATATTGACATGTTATCCTAGCTGTTTTGTATTATTTATGTAACCTACTTGCATCTAAATAATGAAATTTTCCTTATGTCCTTGCAGTTCTGCCAGACTGTAACCTTAAAGGTGTTCCAGACTCTTGTTACGTGGCAAAGGAGGGAAGCACTGTTCGCCTAATTATACCCATTACTGGCATCCCTGTCCCAGTAGTATTGTGGAAAAAGAGCGGTGTCACTTTAGGAGACAGCGGCAGAATCTCTGTTGAATGCACAGCAACAAACACAACCTTGTTGATACGTGACTGTCAGAGAGGTGATGCTGATAAATACGCCATCATTTTGAAAAATAGTGCTGGAAGCAAGGAAGCCACCATTGATATCAAAGTTGTTGGGAAGCCTGGAATTTGCACAGGGCCCTTCAAGTTTGATGAAATCACAGCTGATGGAATTACTTTGGAATGGGGACCACCCAAGGATGACGGTGGAGCAGAAATTTCCAACTACATCTTAGAAAAAAGGCATTCCACTAATAATAAGTGGGTCACAGTTGCTTCTGCTATTCAGAAGAACGTCATGAGGGTAACACGACTCCATGACGGGACAGAGTACCTGTTCAGAGTGTGTGCAGAAAACAAATACGGTGTGGGAGAGTTTCTCCGGTCGGATCCGGTAGTGGCTAAACATCCATTCAGTAAGTTTCTTGTGTTACAGAGGCAAAACTACTTTGTTTCTAAATCTCATAATGACCCTTGTGTAGATGTACGACAGTATACTTTCTTATTCACATTCAGATACATTTCAGCAGGAAATCATCTGACTTGTGATCCCCATACATTTTCAAGTAATATATACATTTAACTGATTACAGAATTATATTAATTAAATTTTAGGTGATTGAAGACATAGTAAACAATTTAAAGCACAGATCAAAAGAAGGATCAGACCAAGATCATAATAAGAACCACAATAAGCCCATGTTCCAACTAGTAAGCCTAAAATATTAATCTGTCTTTTTTTTTTTCTTTGTTCAAAAGATGCACCAGAGGCACCAGCTCCACCGAATGTCCTGAGTATACGCCATGAGTCTGCCATTGTATCATGGTTAGATCCAAGGGATACAGGAGGCTCTCCTATTACAGGTCAATTTAACCACCCATACCATTCTAAAGTATTTATTGTTAACTTTTGAAGCAATTAAATCACACAAACTAATTCATTATCTTTTCCAATTCAGGATATCACGTGGAATACAAAGACAGGAACAGTTTATTGTGGAAGAGAGCCTCCAAGACACCTCTGAGAGTGAAGGAGTGCAGAGTTACTGGCTTAGCTGAAGGCCTTGAGTACGAATTCAGAGTGATGGCTATGAACATGGCTGGACTTGGAAAACCAAGCAAACCTACTGAATCCCTCGTTGCACTAGATCCAATAGGTCAGTCAGTGTTCCTTAACATTTTATTGACTGTGTCTTATGTCATAAAATCTCACCAAACAAAACCAAATATATTATAATTTATATTAAACTTTCAGATCCTCCTGGCAAACCCGATGTGATCAGTGTTACAAGGAATACTGTGACACTCATTTGGACTGCACCAAAGTATGATGGAGGTCACAAGCTGACTGGCTATTTTGTTGAGAAAATGGAACAACCAGGAAAGGCCTGGATGAAAGCTAATCATGTTAATATCCAAAGCTGTGCTTTCACTGTAACAGATTTAGTTGAAGGCGGCATGTATGATTTCAGAATTAGGGCAAAGAATGCAGCAGGAGCCATCAGTGCTCCCTCAGAGCAAACGGACACGCTCACATGCAAAGATGAATATGGTACGTTTTCTTTAATAAGCTTGAGTAATTCCCATTTGTATCACAGTCAAATCTATAAGCAATCTCTCTCTCTTTTTTTTACAGAGCCACCATCTATTACAATTGATCCTGAAATGAAGGATGGTGTCACTGTCAAGGCTGGAGAAACCATTGTAGTTTCCGCTTCAAGCATTCTTGGCAAGCCCCCGCCTACGGCTGTGTGGTCTAAAGGAGGAAGAGAATTTAAGCCCTCAGATATTGTCCAGATTACATCCACTCCTACATCTTCAACACTCTCAATCAAATATGCCAGTAGAAAGAACACTGGGGAGTACATAATTACTGCAAGCAATCCATTTGGTATTAAGGAAGAAAAAGTGAAAGTGAAAATCCTCGACGTGCCTGGTCCTCCAGGCCCTATTGAAGCCAGCAGTGTTTCTGCTGAGAAGTGCACTCTGACATGGCTACCACCAGAGGAAGATGGAGGATGCAATATCAAATCATATATTCTTGAAAAAAGAGAAACTAGCCGCCTTCTCTGGACAAAGCTAGCTGAAAATGTCATGGATTGCCGTTATGTAGCTAGCAAGTTGATTAAAGGCAATGAATACATCTTCCGAGTTTCAGCTGTGAATCAGTATGGTACTGGGGATGCTACCCAGTCTGGTCCAGTCAAAATGATTGACAGCTTTAGTAAGTACAAGTTTGCATGTAGATCTGTTTATTTTGTTGTTCTATTGTGATATGTTATTCTAAATGTTTGATTTTGCTTTAATGTTGTTTTTTTTTCCCTAATAGGACCACCCGGGCCACCGTCAAAGCCTGAAATCGATAATGTTAGTGGAACTGCTGTAACTATTTCATGGAAGAGACCAGCTGTGGATGGTGGAAGTGACATTAGAGGATATAGTGTTGAGAGAAAAGAGAGGAGAGGAATGAGATGGGTTAGAGCATCGAAAAAAACCGTTTCTGATCTACGCTACAAAGTGTCAGGCCTCACCGATGGTGTTGAGTATGAGTTCCGTGTAACCGCGGAGAACAAAGCTGGTTTTGGAGAACCTAGTGAGCCATCACAGCCAGTGTTGACAAAGGATATTACATGTAAGTAAATAAAAACTTTCTGATGTTCTGTCCTTTTCAAATAATTGTTTCACATATGTTTTATTTTTTGTCTATTTTCCTAATTTCCAGATCCTCCTGGGCCCCCATCCAACCCAAGAATCACTGATACAACCAAAACAACGGCAACATTCCACTGGGGAAGACCGTTCTATGATGGTGGACTCGATGTGACAGGATTCATTGTTGAGTACAAAAAGGAGGGAGATGATGACTGGGTTGAAGCTACAACTTCTCCCTTGAAAATTCTTGAGCTTGTAGTTCCAAACCTACATGCTGGAAACAAATATAATTTCAGAGTGAGTGCAATTAATTCAGAAGGACAAGGGGAACCTGCTGAGATTGAGAAACTTGTGGATCTCGTTGACCGTGAAGAGGTCCCTGACTTTGAACTTGATGCAGAACTGAGAAGAACACTTGTTGTCCGCTCACGTGCTTCTATTCGGTTATTTGTGCCAATCAAAGGCCGTCCAACTCCAGAAGTTACATGGATTAAAGATGACCATCCTCTTAAAGGCCGTGCTCACATTGATACAACTGAGTCATATACTTTAGTAGTTATCCCTGAGTGCACAAGATATGATGCTGGTAAATATGTCTTGACATTAGAAAATGTTGCTGGGAAGAAGACAGGATTTGTTAATGTCCGAGTTGTGGACACACCAGGACCCCCAGTTAATCTGAAGCCAAGAGAAATTACCAAACACAGTATCACTCTTCAGTGGGAGATTCCAATTATTGATGGTGGATCTAAGATCATTAACTACATAGTTGAGAAGCGTGATGCATCTCGAAAAGCCTTCACAGCATGCACTACCAATTGTCAAAAGTGTTCCTACAAAATTGCAGATTTAGAGGAAGGAGCTGAATATTATTTTAGAGTCTCGGCTGAAAACGAGCGAGGTATTGGTGAGGCAGCAGAGAATCCTGAGCCCATCCGAGCTTCTCAAGCTCCAACTGCACCAGACAATTTAATAGTTACTGAAGTGTCAAAGGAAACAGCAACACTTGCATGGACCAAACCAACACATGATGGTGGTAGCAGAATTACTGGCTATGTAATTGAGGCTCAGAAGAAGGATTCTGAACAGTGGCTACATGTGACAACAATAAAGTCTTTGGACTATATGGTAACAGACCTCACAGAAAATGCAGAGTATGTTTTCCGCGTTTTTGCTGTAAACAGTTCAGGTAGAAGTGAACCTCGTGAAAGCCGGCCAGTTGTAATTAAGGAGCAGACCACACCCCCAGCATTTGATCTCAGAGGTGTTTATCAGAAGGTAGTGGTAGCCAAAGCAGGTGATAATGTAAAGGTGGAAATTCCTGTATTGGGTCGTCCAAGACCATCAGTTGTCTGGAAAAAAGAAGACCAGGAAATCAAACAGACACAAAGAATCAACATTGAAGACACAGCAACCTCTACAATTCTCAACATACGTGAAAGCAAGAGAAAGGATGGAGGACAGTATTCAATGACAGGAAAGAATATATTGGGAACTGTGACAGAGATCATAACTGTCCAAGTACATGATATCCCAGGACCTCCAACAGGACCAATAAAGATTGATGAAGTGTCTTGTGACTATGTACTCATATCATGGGATGCACCAGAGAATGATGGAGGAGTTCCTATCAATAATTACATTGTTGAAATGAGGGAGACCACTGGCACCTCTTGGGTAGAGCTGGCAGCTACTGTCATTCGCACAACATTCAAAGCTGCACGTCTTACAACTGGAACTGGGTATCAGTTCCGTGTTAAAGCCCAAAATAGATATGGTGTTGGACCCTACATAACATCAGAACCGGTTGTTGCAGCATATCCATTTGAAGTACCCAGCCAACCAGGAATCCCTCAAGTGGTTGCATTTACAAAAGACTCGATTACAATCAGTTGGAATGAACCTTCCTCAGATGGTGGAAGCCCAATTTTGGGATATCACATTGAAAGGAAAGAGAAAAATAGCATCCTTTGGCAACGGATCAGCAAAGCTCTTGTGGTTGGAAACATTTTCAAATCATCAGGTCTGATGGATGCCATTGCATATGAATTCCGTGTTATTGCTGAAAACATGGCTGGTCTTAGTAAACCAAGTAAGCCGTCTGAGATGGCATATGCACTTGATCCAGTGGACCCCCCTAGTCAACCAGTGGCAATTAATATAACCAGACATGAGGTTACTCTTCAGTGGATGAAACCAGAGGGTGATGGAGGTTTCCCAATCACTGGGTACACAGTAGAGAAAAGAGAATTGCCCAGTGGCCGCTGGCTAAAAGCCAACTTCAGCAATATACTTGAGACGAGCTTTACTGTAAGTGGTCTGATAGAAGATGCTTCATATGAATTCCATGTCTTCGCAAGAAATTCTGCTGGATCTGTCAGCAAGCCCTCCAAACCTTCACAAGCCATTATCTGCCGAGATGATATTGAGGAACCAAAGCTCGATGTTGATGCCAGCTTTAGTAGTATTGTGGTGGTTAAAGCAGGAGATGTTTTCAAACTAGATGCAAATGTTACTGGGAGACCAATCCCATCTTTGGTATGGACAAAAGATGGAAAGGAACTTGAAGACACAGCAAAACTAGAAATCAAATCTGCAGACTTCTATACATGTTTGACCAACAAAGACTCAGCACGAAGAGACGGAGGTGCATTTACTCTGACTGCTAGTAACCCTGGAGGATTTGCTAAGTTTGTATTTAATGTCAAAGTCCTGGATAGGCCAGGGCCTCCTGAAGGACCACTTCATGTTACAGACATGACAACAGAGAAATGCATTTTGTCATGGCTGCCACCACTTCAAGATGGAGGAGCAAAGATTGACTATTACATCATTCAGAGACGTGAAACAAGCAGACTTGCATGGACAAATGTAGCCACGGATTTACAAGTCAACCGCTATAAGGTTACCAAATTGCTGAAGGGAAATGAATATATCTTCAGAGTTATGGCTGTGAATAAATATGGAGTTGGAGAACCCCTTGAGTCTGATCCTGCTGTGGCAACTAACCCATATGTACCATCTGATCCACCACAAGCCCCTGAAGTAACAACAATTACAAAAGACTCTATGGTGGTTTGCTGGGGACACCCTGAGTGCAATGGAGGAAGTCCAATTAATACCTACATAATTGAAAGAAGGGATAAAACTGGTCTCCGCTGGGTCAAATGCAACAAGAGATCTGTTACAGATTTGCGCTTCAAAGCTTCTGGACTGACACCAGGGCATGAATATGAATTCAGGATCCTTGCTGAGAATGCTGCAGGTTTAAGTGCCCCAAGCCCTTCGAGTCCCTTTTATAAGGCATGTGACACCATATTCCAACCTGGACCTCCCGGAAATCCAAGAGTTTTGGACACAACCAAGTCATCGATTACTGTTGCTTGGAACAAACCAGTTTATGATGGTGGCTCAGATATTACTGGATATATTGTAGAAACTTGCCTGCCAGAAGAAGATGAATGGACAATTGTCTCTCCAAGGAAGGGTCTTACAGGAACTTCACTGACCATAACAAATCTAATTGAAAACCAAGAATATAAAATAAATATTTCTGCTTTGAACTGTGAGGGTGTTGGAGAGCCTGCATCCATACCTGGTTCACCAAAGGCAGAGGACAGATATATTGCTCCTGAAATTGAGCTTGATTCAGATCTTCGCAAAATAGTGAGCATAAGAGCTTGCAGCACTTTGAGATTATTTGTGCCAATTAAAGGAAGACCTGCACCAGAAGTTAAATGGTCTAGAGAGCATGGTGAACCTCTCGACAGAGCTTCGATTGAGGTTACATCATCATTCACATCACTTGTTGTTGAGAATGTTGACAGGTTTGATGGTGGGAAATATATACTAACGGTGGAAAACAGCTCAGGAAGCAAAACAGCATTTGTGAATGTCAGGGTGCTTGACACTCCGGGGGCACCTCAGAACCTCATAATTAAGGAAATTACAAAAGATTCAGTCTCACTTATCTGGGATCCTCCTATCATTGATGGTGGATCAAGAGTCAGACATTACCTCGTAGAAAAACGTGAATCAACAAGAAAAGCATACTCTATTGTAAATGCGTCCTGCCCCAAAACTAGCTGGAGAATTGGTGAGCTACAAGAGGGAAATTTGTATTCCTTTAGAATTTTGGCTGAAAATGAGTTTGGTGTTGGCCTCCCTGTGGAAACTGCTGAACCTATCAAGATTTCAGAAAAACCTCTACCTCCTGGCAAGGTGACTCTTAAAGAAGTAACAGGCAGCACTGTAACTCTATCTTGGGAGAAGCCAGATCATGATGGTGGAAGCAGGATAACAGGATACATCGTGGAAATGCAAGGAAAAGGCAGTGACAAATGGACTCAGGTCATGACGGTTAAAGTAACAGAAGCAGTTATTGCTGGTCTGACTCAAGGTGAAGAGTACTCATTCCGTGTATCAGCAACCAATGAAAAAGGAACAAGTGATTCTCGTCCTCTCAGTGTGCCTGTAGTGGCAAAGGACCTTGTGATCACCCCAACATTCAAGAATTTATTCAGTACCTTTAGTGTGCTGGCAGGCGATGACCTCAAAATAGATGTACCTTATGTTGCTCAGCCCAAAGCAACAACCACATGGCTCAAAGATGGCATTGTCCTGAAAGAGACAACAAGAGTAAATGCTGAAGTAACTGATAAGCATCTGTATCTTGTAATCAAGGAGGCAACCCGGGATGATGTGGGTACATATACTATCAGGCTTTCAAACTCAGCTGGAGAGGCCACAACTGACATTACTGTGGTTGTTCTTGACAAACCTGGTCCTCCAACTGGCCCAATCAAAATAGATGAAGTAACTGCAGAGAGTGTGACGCTCTCGTGGCAACCACCAGAGTATGAAGGTGGCTGTACAATCAATAATTACATTGTGGAAAAAAGAGATTCATCTACCACAAACTGGCAGATAGTGTCAGCAACAGTGGCTAGAACAACAGTTAAAGCAGGAAGACTGAAGACTGGCTGTGAATACCTGTTCAGGATTGCAGCTGAAAACAGATATGGAAAGAGCTCATTCCTACTGTCAGAGTCTGTGGTTGCACAGTATCCATTTGAGGTTCCAAGTGCACCAGGAATTCCCACTGTTCAGACTGTTACCAAAGAAAGTATGGTTGTGGTTTGGAACAAACCTAGCAGTGATGGTGGAAGCAAGATTCTGGGCTATCATTTTGAAAGTAAGGAAAAGAATAGCCTCCTGTGGGTAAAACAAAATAAAACTATCATTCCAGATGCAAGATTCAAGATTGGCGGTCTTGAAGAAGGCATTGAATATGAGTTCAGAGTTTATGCAGAGAATATTGTTGGTCTAAGCAAAGTAAGCAAAGTGTCAGAAATGCAGGTGGCAAGAGATCCTTGTGATCCTCCTGGTAAACCAGAAGCAGTTATTGTCACCAGAAGTTCTGTAACGCTTAGATGGACAGCACCACAATTTGATGGTGGCAGCAGAATCACTGGCTACGTTGTTGAGAGGAAAGAGTTGCCTAATGGCCGCTGGATGAAGGCTAGTTTCGCTAATATCATAGAAACTGAATTTGTCATCAGTGGCTTGGTGGAAGAACAACGGTATGAATTCCGTGTCATTGCAAGGAATGCGGCAGGAGTATTCAGTGCTCCATCTGAGAGTACAGGTGCAATCACGGCAAAAGACGAAGTTGAGCCACCTAAGATTGATCTGGATGCTAAATATTCTCAAACTATTATTGTTAATGCTGGAGAATCATTCAAGATTGATGCTGGAGTACTTGGCAAGCCTGTTCCATCGGTTCACTGGATAAAAGCTGGTGAAGAACTTGTAAATACAGCTAGACTTGAGATTAAGAATACTGACTTCACAGCTTCTTTAAGTGTAAAAGAGGCTATTCGTGTTGATGGAGGCCAGTATACACTGTTATTGAAAAATGTTGGTGGAGAGAAATCAGTAAGCATCAATGTCAAAGTTCTAGACAGACCTGGGCCACCAGATGGGCCTATATCAATCTATGGGGTTACAAATGAGAAGTGTTGCATAGCTTGGAAAACACCTTTACAGGATGGAGGTGCTGAAGTATCCCATTACGTTGTTGAAAGAAGAGAGACCAGCCGATTAGTCTGGACAGTTGTGGAATCCAAGGTGCAAACCCTGAATCTGAAGATTACCAAGCTACTTCCAGGAAATGAGTACATCTTTAGAGTGATCCCTGTCAACAAATATGGAATTGGTGAACCTCTAGAGTCTGATCCTGTCATTGCAACAAATCCATTTGTAGCACCTGACGCACCAACTGGTGTTGAGGTGTCCAATATCACAAAGGATTCCATGGTTGTTACATGGGAAAGACCTACTCATGATGGTGGTAATGCGATTTCTGGATATGTTATAGAAAAGCGGGATAAAGAAGGTGTTCGATGGACAAGATGCAACAAGCGTGTAGTTAGTGAACTGCGCTTTAGAGTTACAGGTCTTCTTGAAAATCGCAGTTATGAATTCCGTGTCTCTGCTGAAAATGCTGCTGGGGTTGGCAAACCAAGTGCTCCCACTGTGTACTACAAGGCACTGGATCCAATCTTTAGACCAGGACCACCAAACAATCCCAAGGTTATTGATATCTCTAGGTCATCTGTTGTTCTGCAGTGGGGGAAACCTATTTATGACGGTGGATGTGAGATTCAAGGTTACATTGTTGAGGCCTGTGAGGGCACATCTGATGAATGGACTATTTGCACATCACCAACTGGAATCACAGAAACAAGATTTGAAGTAAAAAAATTGTTGGAAAGACATGAATACAAATTTCGTATTTGTGCCATTAATAAGATGGGAGTTGGTGAAAATGCTGATATCAAGGGATCCATACTCATAGAAGATAAACTTGAGGCACCAGATATTGATCTTGATGCTGACTTGAGAAAGATGGTCACAGTTAGAGCTGGAGGATCCCTTAGACTATTTGTTCCAATCAGAGGGCGACCTGTTCCTGAAGTGAAATGGGGAAAAGGTGAAGGGGAAATTAACGAGACAGCACAAATTGATATCACAAGTAGCTATACCTCACTTGTAATTGAAAACATCAACAGATTTGACAGTGGAAAATACATTTTAACTTTGGAAAATTCAAGTGGAACAAAATCTGCTTTCATTAGTGTCAGAGTACTTGACACTCCTGATGCACCAGCAAATTTCCATGTGAAAGAAATAACAAAGAATTCAGTTACCTTGACCTGGGAGCCACCTTTGCTGGATGGTGGAGCAAAGATAAAAAATTATATCGTTGAGAAGCGTGAGAGCACAAGGAAAGTATACTCCGCTGTTGCTACTTGCAACAAAATGACATACAAGATCGAGCCACTTGAAGAGGGCCACAACTATTTCTTCAGAGTTCTTGCTGAAAATGAGCATGGTATTGGATTACCTGCTGAAACTCCAGAGCCTCTGAAAATCTCAGAGGTACCACAACCACCTGGAAAAGTCTCTGTAGTGGACGTTACACGCAAGAGTATTTCTTTGTCTTGGGAAAAACCAGAGTATGATGGTGGTAGCCGAATTGCCTACTATGAAGTAGAGATGCAAGCAAAGGGCAGTGAAAAATGGTCTCTATGTGCTCAAACTAAATCACTTGACACCACTGTTACCAATTTAGCCCAAGGTGAAGAGTACAGTTTCAGAGTAATCGCAGTTAATGATAAAGGAAAGAGTGATCCTAGACTTCTAGCCAACCCAGTTGTTGCAAAGGATCTGGTAATTGATCCATCTGTGAGGACAAAACTTAGTTCGTACAGTGTACAGGTTGGTCATGACTTGAAAATTGAAGCCCGTATTACTGGTCATCCAAAACCAACTATTACATGGACCAAAGATGGTACAGCTCTGAAACAGACCACAAGAGTTAATGTTGCAGACACTGCACATCACACAACTCTATCCATTAAAGATGCAACAAGAGATGATGGTGGTATGTACAGCATTACAGTGGCCAATATTCTTGGACAAAAAGAAGCCACCGTTGAAATCATAATACTTGAAAAACCTGGACCTCCAACAGGCCCGGTCAGGATAGATGAAGTAAGTGCAGAAAGTATTACATTATCTTGGGATCCTCCAACCTATACTGGAGGTTGTCAGATATCAAATTACATTGTACAAAAGAGAGACACCACAACAACCAACTGGGTAGTTGTTTCAGCTACAGTGGCAAGGACTACACTAAAAGTTGCAAATTTGAAAACTGGCTCTGAGTACCAGTTCAGGATCTTTGCTGAGAACAGATATGGCAAAAGCTATGCAATAGACTCAGAGCCAGTTGTTGCTCAGTACCCTTTCCAAGAGCCAGGTCTCCCTGGAACTCCATTTGTTTCAGCATTCACAAAAGAGTCCATGGTTGTTGAGTGGCACAAGCCAGCTTCTGATGGTGGAAGTGTTATTCTTGGATATCATCTTGAGAGAAAAGAAAAGAACAGTATTCTATGGACAAAGATAAATAAAACACTTATTCAAGACACAAGATATAAAACATCACCATTAGAGGAAGGGATTGAATATGAGTTCAGAGTTTCTGCTGAAAATATTGTTGGAATTGGCAAATGCAGCAAAGTTTCTGAGGGTTGCGTGGCACTTGACCCATGTTATCCTCCTGGAACTCCTGTGCCTGTAATTGTGACGAGGCACTCAGTGATGCTCAGATGGACACCGCCAGAATATGATGGAGGCAGTCTGATCACCGGCTATGTTGTAGAGAAGAGAGACCTCCCAGACGGCCGTTGGATGAAAGCAAGTTTTACAAACATTCTTTCAACTGAATTTACTGTGACAGGTCTGACAGAAGACTCAAAGTATGATTTCAGAGTCATTGCCAGAAATGGTGCTGGATCAGTCAGCAAACCTTCTGAATGTACTGGGTCAATCACAGCTAAGGATGAAGTTCAGCCACCAACCTATGAAATCGACTCTCAGTACAGCCAAATCGTAACAGTAAATGCTGGAGAAACATTTATATTGGAGGCTTCTGTACTGGGAAAGCCAGTTCCCACAATGCAGTGGTTCAAAGGTGATGTGGAGGTTGAAAATTCAGCTAGAGCTGAGACCAAGAACACTGATTTCAAAGCTGTTCTTGTTGTTAAGGATGCCATTAGAATTGATGGAGGACAGTACACTTTGCACCTAACTAATGTTGGTGGCACTAAATCTGTGCCTTTCAATGTAAGGGTTCTTGATAGACCCGGGCCTCCAGAAGGACCTTTAACAGTCTCTAATGTAACAAGTGAGAAATGCTCATTGTCATGGCTTCCTCCTAGACACGATGGTGGTAGCAGTATTTCTCATTATGTCATTCAGAAGAGAGAAACAAGTCGTCTTGCTTGGACTTTAGTGGCTAGCGATTGTGGAGCAACTATGTTCAAGGTCACCAAACTTCTTAAAGGAAATGAGTACATTTTCCGCATCATGGCAGTCAACAAGTATGGTGTTGGTGAACCTTTGGAATCCGTACCAGTAATTATGAGAAATCCATTTGTTGCTCCTGGACCCCCTCAGGAACTGGAAATAACAAACATTTCAAGGGATTCCATGACTGTGTGCTGGAATCGCCCTGTGTCTGATGGTGGAAGTGAGATTGTTGGTTATATTGTAGAGAAGAGAGACAGAGCTGGAGTCAGATGGACAAAATGTAACAAACGTAGAGTCACGGATCTTCGATTCAGAGTTACAGGTCTCACAGAGGATCATGAATATGAATTCAGATTATCTGCAGAAAATGCTGCTGGAGTTGGACAACCAAGTCCAGCGACTACATATTACAAAGCATGTGATCCCACATTTAAGCCTGGTCCACCAACTAATGCGCACCTTGTTGATACCACAAAGAACTCAGTGACTATTGAATGGAACAGACCAATTTATGATGGTGGGTTAGACATCCAGGGCTATGTTGTAGAAATCTGCAAAGCCGATGAAGAGGAATGGCTAACATGTACTCCACCTAGTGGGTTGAGTAATACTAAATTCACAATAACCAAACTAACAGAACACCAAGAGTATAAGGTTCAGGTATGTGCTCTCAATAAACTAGGTGTTGGTGAGCCAGTTGCTGTACCAGGAACAGTGAAGCCTGTTGATAAAATGGATCCTCCAGAAATTGAACTTGATGCTGAATTAAGGAAGGGCATTGTGGTCCGTGCTGGAGGATCTATGAGAATCTGTATACCCTTCAAAGGCCGTCCCACTCCAGAAATATGTTGGACTAAGGATGATGGAGACCTACCAACTAGAGCCCAAATTGAAAAGGGGGCAGACTACACTCAGCTCTCCCTTGACATTTGTGACAGGAATGATGCTGGAAAATACACACTGACTCTAGAAAACAGCGGTGGCACTAAGTCAGCATTCGTTTCAGTAAAGGTACTGGATACACCAGGTGCTCCATTGAACCTGATTGTGAAAGATGTCACAAGAAACTATGCCACTCTTGTTTGGGAACCTCCACTTATTGATGGTGGTGCAAAGATTAAGAACTATATTGTGGACAAGCGTGAATCAACTCGGCCAGCTTTCTCTAACATTACTACAAAATGCACCAAGACTACCTTACGTGTTGGTGACCTTACTGAAGGTGGCATTTACTACTTTAGGGTCATGGCTGAGAATGAGTTTGGAGTTGGTCTGCCTATAGAAACGGAGGAATCTGTAAAGACCGCAGATCCTCCTCTTTCTGTGGGAAAGGTCACTTTGATAGATGTGACTAAAACCACTGCTTCACTGTCATGGGAGAAACCAGATCATGATGGAGGTAGTAGGATTCTAGGATATTACATTGAAATGCAGTCAAAAGGATCTGAAGACTGGGTCATAGCAACAACTACCAAAACATGTGAGGGAACTGTTACAGGACTTAGTGCTGGTCGAGAGTATCTGTTCAGGGTTTCAGCCTACAATGATAAGGGACGAAGTGATCCAAGGCCACTAGCTGCTCCAGTCACAGCGCAAGATATCACAATTCAACCAACGTTCAAAATTACTTTCAGCACATACAGTGTGCAATGTGGAGAAGACCTCAAAATCGAAATTCCAGTTAAAGGTCGCCCAACACCAAAAGTCACATGGACAAAAGAAGGCCAAGCACTGAAAGAAACAACCAGACTAAATGTCTTAAGCACTGCAACATCTACAGTCCTTAGCATCAAAGATTCCAGTAGAGAGGATTCTGGCAAATACACAGTAACAGCTGCAAATAGTGTAGGCACAGTCTCAGAGGAAATCGGCATAATCATCCTAGACAAGCCAGGCCCACCTGTTGGACCAGTTAAAATTGAGGAGGTTAGTGCAAATTATGTTGTCATTTCCTGGGAGCCACCTTTGTACACTGGCGGTTGTCAAATAAACAATTACGTTGTTGAAAAACGGGACACCACTACCACAGCCTGGCAGATTGTTTCAGCAACCATTGCTCGGACAACAATCAAAATCTCCAAGCTGAAAACTGGTTCAGAATATCAGTTTAGAGTATTTGCTGAAAACAGATATGGAAAGAGCACATCATTAGACTCGACACCTGTTATTGTCAGTTACCCTTTCAGTGAACCTGCAGCACCTGGCATGCCATTTGTGTCCTCAGTGACAAAGGACCATATGGTTATTGAATGGAAGCCACCTACCAATAATGGAGGCAGTGCTGTTCTTGGGTATCATCTTGAGCGCAAAGAGAAAAACAGCATTTTGTGGACAAAACTTAACAAGCTCCTCATTACCGACACTCGATTGAGAACAAATGGTCTTGAAGAAGGCATTGAGTATGAATATAGAGTGTTTGCTGAAAATATTGCAGGAATAAGTCCAGCAAGCAAAGTTTCAGAAAGTATTGTTGCACGTGATCCTTGTGATTCCCCTGGAACTCCTGAAGCTATTGTTATCACAAGGAGTCTTGTCACGCTTCAGTGGGGAAAGCCACAATACGATGGAGGCAGTGCAATCACAGGTTATATTGTTGAGAGGAAGAAGCTGCCTGAAGGCCGTTGGATGAAGGCCAGTTTCACAAACATAATTGACACACAATTTACAGTTACAGAATTAACTGAAGGGGATCGGTATGAGTTCAGAGTAATTGCAAGAAATGCAGCTAGTGTATTAAGTGAACCTTCTGAAAGCACTGGGCCAATTACCGCACAAGATGAGATTGAAGCACCTTCAGTCTCCATGGACTCGAAATTCAAGGATGTCATAATTGTGAATGCTGGTGACACATTTACCATTGATGCTGATATTGCTGGCAAACCATTACCTGATATAACTTGGCTGAAGGATGGGAAAGAAATTGACAGTGCTACTCCAAGAATGGAAATTAAGTCCACTATTACACGCACAATTCTAACTGTCAAGGACTGCATAAGAGTTGATGGTGGACATTTTGTCCTAAGCCTCAGCAATGTGGGTGGAACAAAATCGGTGCCAATAAATGTCAAAGTTCTGGACAGACCTGGCCCACCAGAGGGGCCTCTGAAGGTAACCGGTGTAAAAGCAGAGAAATGTTATTTACATTGGAGTCATCCAACACATGATGGTGGAGCTAGTATTTCGCATTATATCATTGAAAAGAGGGAAACCAGCAGATTATCTTGGACTATGGTCGAACCTAAAATTCAAGCTATCAGTTACAAAGTCACTAAACTCTTGCCAGGCAATGAGTACATCTTTAGAGTCATGGCAGTAAACAAATATGGTATTGGTGAACCACTTGAATCTGATCCAGTTATTGCAAGAAATCCTTTCAAGACACCAGGTGCTCCTTCCACACCAGAAGCAGGCGCAATCACTCGGGACTCCATAGTACTTTCATGGGAACGGCCAGAGGATGATGGTGGCTCCAAAATTGAGGGCTACGTCTTGGAGAAGCGTGATAAGGAAGGCGTCAGATGGTCAAAGTGTAACAGGAAAAGACTAACCGATCTAAGGTTTAGAGCAGCTGGATTAACAGAGGGACACTCTTATGAGTTCAGAGTATCTGCTGAAAATGCTGCAGGTGTTGGTACGCCAAGTGAACCATCAGAATATATTAAAGCCTGTGATGCCACCTATCCTCCTGGCCCTCCAAGCAATCCCAAAGTGACAGACCATTCAAGCACAACTGTTTCCCTGGCCTGGAGTAGACCCATTTATGATGGTGGTGCACCAATCTCTGGATATATTGTTGAGAAGAAAGAAGCCAGTGATGATGAGTGGATTGTGTGTACACCCCCCACTGGTGTACAAACAACACATTTCACAGTGAAAAAACTTAAGGAAAATGCGGAGTACAACTTCCGTGTTTGTGCAGTGAATATTGAAGGTGCTGGAGATCATGTTGATGTTCAAGGCTCTGTTGTTGCTGCAGAAAAACTTGAGGCTCCTGAAGTGGAGTTAGATGCTGACTTGAGGAAAATTGTGACTGTTCGTGCAAGTGCAACACTTCGATTGTTTGTCACCATTAGAGGAAGGCCTGAGCCTGAAGTTAAATGGAGCAAGGCAGAAGGTACCCTAACTGAGCGTGCCCAAATTGAAGTCACAAGCTCTTACACCATGCTTGTCATCGACAATGTTGACAGATTTGACAGTGGTAAATATGTTGTGACTCTTGAGAATAACAGTGGAACCAAATCTGCATTTGTTAATGTCAGAGTCTTGGACTCTCCAAGTGCCCCATTGAACTTTATTATTAAGGATATCAAAAGAGATTCTGTCCAGCTGCAGTGGGAACCACCAAATATTGATGGAGGAGCCAAAATTACTCATTATATTGTGGAGAAACGGGAATCTAAACGAATGGCATTTACAACTGTGACAAACAGCTGTGTTAGAAATTCATTTAAGGTTGATGATCTTCAAGAGGGAGGTCTTTATCACTTCCGTGTACTGGCTGTGAATGAACTTGGCGTTGGCTTGCCTGCAACTACCACAGATCCAGTCAAAGTTTCTCAGGCTCCTCTTCCACCCGGTAAGGTCACACTTGTAGATGTAACTCGTCATAGTGCAAGCCTCTCATGGGAGAAGCCAGACCATGATGGTGGTAGCAAAATAACAAACTACATAGTGGAAATGATGACCAAAGGATCGGATAAATGGACTATATGTGCTACAGTTAAAGCCCTGGAAGCCACAATTGACGGACTTACAACTGGAGAAGAATATTCATTCAGAATTACAGCTGTGAATGACAAAGGAAAGAGTGATCCTAAACCCCTGATGGCACCTGTTGTGGCCAAGGATATTACACTTGAACCAATTATTGACTTGTTATTTAACGCTTACAGTGTTAAGGCTGGTGATGATCTCAAAATTGATGTTCCATTTAGAGCGAGACCTCCTCCAGAAGTATCATGGAAGAAAGATGGCCATTCACTAAAGCAAACAACCAGAGTAAATGTTCTGGAATCAAAAACAACTTCTAAGATTGTCATTAAAGATGCAACAAGAGAAGATGCGGGAAAATATGAAATTACACTGGCCAACTCTATTGGTATCAAATCAGCTGAAATTACAGTAATTGTTCTTGACAAGCCTGGTCCACCAAGTGCAATCAGAGTTGATGAAGTAAGTGCAGATTTCATCTCATTATCATGGGATCCTCCGGTTTATGATGGTGGTTGTCAAATTAACAACTATGTTGTTGAGAAGAGAGACACAACCACTACAACATGGCAAATAGTATCAGCCACAGTGGCCAGGACATCAATTAAAGTGTCTCGCTTAACACAGGGAACAGAATATCAGTTCCGTATTGCTGCTGAAAATCGTTACGGCAAGAGTCATGCTGTTGACTCTGCTCCAGTAGTTGCGCAGTACTCCTTCACACCACCTGGCCCTCCAGCTGACCTTCAAGTTGCTCATGCCACAAAATCAGGCATGCTGGTTACATGGAAACGACCAGCCAGTGATGGTGGAAGTCCAGTCATTGGATATCACTTAGAATGTAAAGACCAGAGCAGCATTCTCTGGACAAAAGTTACTCGGGGTCTTGTTGCTGATACTCAGTTCAAAGTAACTGGTCTTGAAGAAGGTCTCCTCTATCAGTATAGAGTATATGCAGAGAATATTGCTGGCATTGGACAATGCACAAAAGCGTGTGAGCCTGTTGCTGCGAGAGATCCATGTGATGCTCCAGGTCAGCCAGTTGTTATGAATATAACGAGAACTTCTGTTTCTCTCTCCTGGACAAAACCTGAAAACGATGGAGGAGCCATGGTGACTGGTTATATTGTTGAACGTAAAGAACTTCCAGATGGTCGTTGGTTGAAGTGCAATTTCACCAATCTCCAAGAGACATATTTTGATGTGACAGGTCTTATTGAAGATCAGAGATACGATTTCCACGTAATTGCAAAGAATGCAGCTGGTTTGCTCAGTGAGCCATCAGAGGGTACAGGCCCGGTTACAGTCAAAGATGATGTGGATCCACCACGTATCACAATTGAGGACAAACTAAGACAGCTTGTTATAGTCAAAGCCGGAGATATACTGAGAATTGATGCGGAAATTTCTGGACGCCCAATACCTGTGATTTCATGGACAAAGGATGGAAAAGAAATCGTGGCGAAAGCAAGAGTTGAAATTTCTTCAACACTAACATCTACCACATTGATTGTTAGAGACAGTATTAGAAGAGACTCTGGGCAGTATGTTCTTACATTGCAGAATGTCGCTGGTACCAGATCTTTAGCCATGAACTGTAAAGTCCTTGACAGACCTGGCCCTTCATCTGGACCATTGGAAGTTACTGGACAGACAGCAGAAAAATGCACATTAACTTGGGGACCACCTCAAGAAAATGGTGGTGCTGAAATTCAGCACTACATTGTTGAGAAACGTGAGACAAGCCGCCTTGCCTGGACCCTAGTCTATGCAGACATGAAGGCCACAACTTGCAAAGTCACAAAACTGCTCAAGGGCAATGAATACATTTTCAGGGTCAGGGGAGTAAATAAATATGGAACAGGTGAAGCTCTGGAGAGTGATCCTGCTAAGGCCATAGATCCATTTACAGTACCTGCTGCACCTACAGATGTTGAAGTCACAAGTGTAACAAGTGAAGCAATGACAATCTGCTGGGAAAGACCTGTCTCTGATGGTGGTAGTAGCATTAGTGGCTATGTCATCGAAAAACGTGAAAAAACTGGTCTCCGTTGGGTCCGCGTCAATAAAAAGCCTGTTTATGACCTTAGGGTCAAAGCTTCCAATCTCCGTGAAGGATGTGAATATGAGTATCGTGTCTATGCCGAGAATGCTGCAGGTTTAAGTGCACCAAGTGTGCCTTGCCCCTTGACAAAGGCAGAGGATCCACTGTTTTTGCCATCACCACCAGCTAAACCAAAGATAATTGATTCTACTAAAACCACAATAACACTATCTTGGAACAAGCCATTGTTTGATGGTGGTTCTCCTATCACAGGATACTCGGTTGAATACAGGAAAACCAATGATGAGGACTGGATTGTCGGAGTCCGACACACTAAGAACACTGAGTTCACTGTTGTAGGGCTGACCTCAGGGGCAGAATATGTCTTTGTGGTTAAATCTGTGAACAAAATAGGTCCAAGTGAGCCAAGTCCAGAAACCGATCCACAAGTGGCAAAGGACAAAGAAGATGAACCTGTTTTCCTCATCAGTAACGAAATGCGAAAGACACTGATTGTCAAAGATGGCAGCTCCTTCACTTTAAGAGTCCCATTCAAGGGGAAGCCCGTGCCAAATGTAATGTGGAACAAACCTGATGTTGATCTTAGAGTCAGGGCAGTCATTGATACTACTGATACTTGCACATCAATCACAATTGAGCAAGCTACAAGAAATGACTCGGGCAAATACACTGTGACTCTTCAAAATGTTGCTGGTACAGCTACACTGACACTGAGTGTCAAAGTTCTTGATACACCTGGACCACCAGCCAGTATTTTAATTAAAGAAGTGACCAAAAACTCTGCCACTATCACATGGGACACACCAGATAATGAAGGTGGTGCTCCTGTCAAAAACTACCTCGTTGATCTGCGTGAAGCAAGCAAAAAGGGATGGACGAGGATCACAGATAATTGTCCTCGGCTTACTTTGAGGGTACCGGACCTTCAAGAGGGAGGTGTTTATTATTTCAGGGTCACGGGTGAAAATGAATATGGAATCGGAGTACCCCTTGAAACCAAAGAGGGAACCAAGATTTCAGGTATGTGATTGTAATATAACCGCAAATTTAACAAAAAGTTTTGCCTTGATAAAAAAAAATTTCTTTGCATGTAGTTTCTATTTTTAATCCATTCATAATCTTTTATTTCAGAAAAACCAAGCCCACCAGCAAAACTTGTAGTCACCGATGTCACAAAAGACAGTGTCTCCCTAGCTTGGAGTAAACCTGAGCATGATGGTGGTAGCAGGATTACCAATTATCAGGTTGATGCTCTGGAAAAAGGACAACAGAAATGGATAAAGTGTGGTGTCACCAAAGCAACTTCATTTGTTGTCTATGGCTTGAGAGAGAACGCTGAATACTTCTTTAAAGTTCGTGCTGAAAATCTTGCTGGATTTAGTGACCCTAAAGACATGGTTCAACCTGTGTTGGTTAAAGACCAGCTAGGTAAGTAGCTGCAAAAGCATTTTTCAAACTTGCTTTAAACTTGTTCTATCTCTTTTAAATGATATATGATATATATATTAGGGCATTAATGACTTCAGATTTTTCCTAGTCAACTAGTTCATCAATATAGTCACAGTCGAGTCGACTAGTCCTGATGACATCAAACACACGCAGGAACAAAGGTGTCCAACACTGAGTAAATTTTATTAAAGTTCTCTGTAACATTAACAGTCAACATGACATTTAAACTACACAAAACAAAGGCTGATACCTTGAAGGTTCTGGTAAATTTAAGTGTAAACAGAAAGTGGGAACAGTTTAAGCTCCTCTGAAAGACACTCCCTGCAGTGCTAGCATTAGCATGTTAGCTAGAGGTGCCGTTTCAGAACCGTGCAGAATGCCAGCACTTTTCCTGCACTTTCACACCAACTTGCAGGTTCTGCAGGTTCTCCTGCTGTTTGTGTTCTAGAGTGAAGTATCTCTACACGTAAGATGTGTGTCTCTTTTCTCTGCTGCCGTCTGCCTCATGTTTACACTCCACTCTACATGCCAATGGTTCGGCCCCTTTTATGAAGGGAATATAGTAATTGGTAAAACCAAGGAAGGCGTGTCAGCGTCAGCCAATCAGATGCAGAGACTGCAATACGTCCAAATCGAGGGTCATTTAAAAGAGATAAAACAAGTTATATATTACACAGTTATAAGTCTGAAAATTTTCTTTTCTATATCAACAGAGGCACCTGAGATCAATCTAAAGGACTTCCAGCACAATACTGTGTATGTAAAGGCAGGTTCAAATCTTAAGGTCGAGATCCCACTTACTGGCAAACCACTACCAAAAGTGTCTATGTCAAAGGATGATCATGTTCTGAAATCAACCATGAGGTTCAACTATGAAGTGACCGCTGACTGTCTTATCATAACTTTGCGTGAGAGTGTTGCTCTTGATGCAGGCAGATATGACATTACAGCCTCCAACTCAAGTGGAACCACCAAGTCCTTTATCAATATTGTAGTCCTGGACAGACCAAGTGTACCTGTTGGGCCAGTTGAAATGTGTGATGTCACAGAGGACAGTGTAAGTCTGAAGTGGCTCCCTCCTACATATGATGGTGGTAGTCAAATCACCAACTATGTTGTCCTAAAACGTGAAACAACTACTGCAAACTGGATTGAAGTTTCATCTGCAGTTGCAAGGTGCACAATTAAGATTCTGAAGTTGACTAATGGAGTCGAGTATCAGTTCAGAATAAGGGCAGAAAATCGCTTTGGTATCAGTGACCATCTTGACTCTCCAACTGTCACAGTCAGTCTCCCATACAGTAAGTAACATTTTTGCATTAGATCTACGTATTTTGAATGGACTAGATCACAGATGTCAATAAAAATCTTTTCTTCTCTGTTTCAGCACTTCCCGAGGCACCTTCAACACCATGGGTATCTAATGTTACAAGAGAAAGCATTACCGTTACCTGGAAAGAGCCATCTTCTGACGGAGGAAGCCATGTATTTGGATATCACCTTCATATGAAAGACAAAAACAGCATCCTGTGGAAGAAAGTCAACAAAACTGTTATTCGTGCTACGCATTTCAAGGTGTCAGACATTAGTGCTGGGCTGATCTATGAGTTCAAGGTGGCAGCAGAGAATGCAGCTGGCATTGGTCCGATTAGCAAGATTTCAGAAGCTGTGCTAGCAATTGATGCCTGTGGTAAGGATATGTTAAAATCTAATATCTTTTGGCTGAAAATTACAGACTACCTGTAGCTCTGTAGCTGTTCTCGTTTTAATTGTGATGTTTTTCAGAACCTCCAACTGATCTCCATGTCACGGATATCACAAAGAATTCCATCAGCCTTGCCTGGCAGAAACCTTCATATGATGGTGGAAGTAAAGTGACTGGGTACAAAATTGAGAAGAAGGATGGTCAAAAAGGCAAATGGTTAAAAGCTAATTTGACGAGGGTCTCTGATACCAAATTTACCGTGACAGGACTCACTCAAGATGAAGCTTATGAATTTAGAGTACGGGCAAAGAATGCAGTTGGTTCCGTTAGTAACCCTTCATCTACTGTTGGACCAGTAACTTGTGTGGATACCTATGGTGCCCCTGAGATTGACCTTCCTCCAGGATATCTTGATGTAATTAAATACAAAGCTGGAGCAACAGTTCTGCTTAAAGTTGGCATTGTTGCCAAACCCCAGCCAACAATTGAGTGGTTGAAAGACGGAAAAGAACTTGAGTCTGGACCTCAGATCACGATTTCAAGCACCGCTGATTCCGCATCCATCTCAGTTAGGGATGCCACCCGTTTGAACACTGGCACATATGAACTCAAGATAAAGAATTCTTTGGGCTCAGCATATGCTGGCATCAGAGTACTTGTGCAAGGTATGTTGCTAAGGACATTTCTATGTGCAACCTCAGTTTTATTGAAAACATTGTTGTGTTTTGTATGTTATTCATTGTGACTAATACTTTGCCTCCCTTAGATAAACCTGGACCACCTGCAGGAGAGATTCAGTTCAAAAAAATCACAGCAGACACTATAACGATCATGTGGGATCCTCCAGTTGATGAGGGCGGAGCGATGGTCACACATTACATTGTGGAGAAACGTGAAAGCAGCAGAATCATGTGGTCTATAATCTCTGAGAAACTGGAGGACTGCATCGTTTCTGTTCCAAGGCTGATCAAAGGCAATGAGTACATTTTCCGTGTTCGTGGAGTGAACAAACATGGAGTCGGAGATCCTTTAGAATCACAGCCTGTCGTTGCACAGAACGCCTTTGGTAAAAACTTTTTCAGTCATCATTATTTAGCTGTGTTGATATTTTTGACTTTTTAATTGACCCTGATTCTCTGTTTTTGCAGTACCTCCCAGCCACCCCTCCAAGCCTCAAGTCACCATGATTACCAGATCAACAATGACCGTGGTATGGGAAAGACCAAGCCAAGATGGAGGAAGTGATATTGATGGATATTATCTGGAGAAGCGTGAAAAGAAAAGTCTTCAGTGGTTCAAGGTCATCAAAGATACAATTCGTGATACTAGACAGAAAGTGAGCAATCTCACTGAGGGCAATGAATATCAGTATCGTGTTTGTGCAGTTAATAAAGCTGGAGCAGGCCAATACTCTGATGCATCCATCTTCTATAAAGCATATGATCCCATTGGTAAGATATTTTTCTTTTTATTTTGAATTAATAATAGTATTCTTACAATTATGATTAGCTGAATTTTCTTGTGAAATATAATTTGTTTTATTAATTAACATTTCAGACCCACCAAGTGAGCCAACGAAACTTAAAGTTGTTGATTCAACCAAAACATCAATTACCCTTGGATGGGTGAAGCCTGTTTATGATGGTGGCAGTGAAATCACAAGCTATGTTGTTGAACAGATGAAGTCTGACGAAAGAGAATGGGTTACTATAAGTTCTAAGGGTGAAGTAAGAACAACTGAGTATGTGGTGTCACATCTGAAACCGGGAGTGTACTACTTCTTCCGGGTTTCTGCTGTTAACTGTGCTGGTGTTGGACGTCCAATTGAAATGATTCAACCGGTACAAGCTAAAGATATTCTAGGTTTGTGTTACTTCTGTGCCTAAAACATATTCATAATATTGCAAATGTCAACAGGTCAGCAGGGATTTATATCTTGTGTTTTATGTTTCAACAGAGGAGGCTGATGTGGATCTGGATATTTCAATGTCAACTCAGTATACAGCGAAGGCTGGAAGGGATGTGGAGATTATGATCCCTCTCAAGGGCAGACCTGCACCAAATGTCACATGGAGAAGAGGAGACAGAAATATTGGTGGCGATGCAAAATATACCATTAATAACACAGAATATTCAACCACACTTCTCATTCCAAAGGTCACTCGGGATGATTCAGGCAAATATCTTCTAGAGATTGAAAATGGAGTTGGCGAGCCAAAGACAATTACTATATCTGTGAAGGTGTTGGATTCACCCTCTGCTTGCAGTAAGTTAGTAGTAAAAAATGTTACACGTGGTAAACTCACTCTAAGCTGGGAACCTCCTTCTATTGATGGTGGCTCCCCTGTTACCAACTATATCGTTGAAAAGAAGGATGCTAAATTGAAGGCATATTCGATAATGACAACAGAATGTGCAAACACAACATACAAGGTTGAAGGCCTGGAAGAGGAGATTGCGTATTTCTTCCGTGTATCTGCTGAGAACGAAAACGGGGTTGGTGATACTTGTGAGACCTCAGAACCTGTTAGAGCAACTGAGACTCCCGGTGCTGTGAAGGACCTTGTCATGGCAGACTCAACAAATACATCAGTAACATTGACATGGACAAAGCCTGACCATGACGGTGGCAGCCACATTTCTGAGTATATTATTGAAAAGAAAACAAAAGGTGAAGAAACATGGACCCTTGGGTGTACATCCAGATGCTGCAAGTGTGAAGTAACACAACTGAAAGAAAACTCAGAGATTTTCCTCAGAGTGTTTGCCAAGAATGAGAAAGGTTGCAGTGACTTCTCTCAATTAGGACCCATTACTGTGAAGGAGTTCTTAATCCCCCCAGAGGCTAAGCTAATAGACTATCCCAATGGCGAATTAAGTGTCCGTATTGGGCAAAATGTAAATATTGAATTACCATACAAGGGTAAACCCAAACCTACAATTCAGTGGATGAAAGATGATGTTCCACTCAAGGAAAGCGAGCAGGTCCGTTTCCGACAAACAGAAAACAAAGCTAATCTGATTGTTAGAAACTCAAGAAAAGAGAACGCAGGCAAGTACACTTTGGTTCTTGACAATAGACTTGTCAAGAACTTCTTTGACATCAAGGTTACTACCCTTGGGCCACCCTCTGCGCCGGTAGGCCCCATCAGGTTTGATGAAATCAAAGCACAGAGCATCATTATCTCATGGAATGTGCCGCAGGAAGATGGTGGTGGAGAAATCACCGCTTATAGTGTGGAAAAACGAGAAACATCTCATGCAGCATGGAAAATTGTTTGCTCAAGTGTAGTTAGGACCACATTTAAGATATCCAACCTGGTTAAGGGCACTGAATATCAATTCAGAGTGCGAGCAGAGAACAAGTATGGAGTAAGCGAGCCTCTAACCTCACCAGACGTTGTTGCCCAGCACCAGTACAAGCCACCAGGCCCCCCAGGAAAGCCTGTTGTATTTAATGTCACAAGTGATGGCATGACTGTGTCATGGGAGGTACCTAGCTTTGATGGTGGCTCACCAATTACTGGATACCATCTTGAAAAGAAAGACAGAAACAGCCTACTCTGGACCAAAGTGAACACCAACGTCATTTCTGGAAGGGAGTACAGAGCAATTGGTCTCATTGAGGGACTGGAATACTCTTTCAGAGTGTATGCTCAGAACAACGCTGGAATGAGTCCAGTCAGTGAGCAAAGCAAGCACAAACTTGCCATTTCTCCTGTTGGTAAGACTCAGTTTTCAGATTTCTAGCTTATCTTTTCAACAATGTACAGGTACAACATTAACATTAACAAACAAATGAATGTTTATTTCATTATTTAGATCCTCCTGGTACCCCTAACTGCATTGATGTTACAAGAGATTCCGTCACACTTCAGTGGGAGCCACCTAAACGTGATGGAGGCAGTAAGATTGTGGCATACAGTGTTGAGAGGCGCCAAGGAAGAGCACGTTGGCTGAGATGCAATTTTATTGATATCTGTGAATGCCAGTTCACAGTGACAGGTCTTGCTTGTGGTGACCGGTATGAATTCAGGGTCATTGCCAGGAATGCTGTTGGAACAGTTAGTCCACCATCACAGTCGTCTGGCTACATAATGACCAAGGATGAAAGTGGTATGTATAGGATTTACAACACAAGAATGTGCATAAAATTTTGTCCACTGGTCTGTACATAGTCAACAATAATTTTTGTTCTTGTTTTCCAGTTATTCCTGAAATTATATTCAGTGCTGAAAAGAGTCTAACAATCAAGGCAGGAGAAAACATCAAACTGAGTTGCACAATTAGTGGTCGTCCTGTACCTCAGGTTACATGGTATAAGGATGGAAAGGAGCTTGATAAAATGCTTGTTGATATCACAACAGTTATTGGATCAAGTTCACTGTTTATTAGAGATGCTGATCGTGACAATCGTGGAATTTACACAGTTGAAGCCAAGAATAGCTCTGGAACAAGGAAAGAGGATGTTCTAGTTAGAGTGCAAGGTTTGTTATACCTTTTCAGTATATGATTAGACTGTTGCAACAGTTAAAATGACAACAGAACTGACTGTATTTTTTGTCTGATTCAGATACTCCTGGACCACCTGAAGGCCCGCTCCGCTTCACAAATATCTCTACTGAAAAGGCTACACTTTGGTGGAGTCCCCCAGAAAACGATGGCTGTGCAGCTATCACCCACTACGTGATTGAGAAACGTGAAACTTCACGAATTTCCTGGGCACTTGTTACATCAAACTGTGAAGCGTGCTCTTACAATGCTACCAATTTGATTAAGGGCAATGAGTATCAATTCCGTGTTTCTGCTGTGAACAAGTTTGGTGTTGGCAAACCCCTGGAATCAGATCCATTTGTTGCGAAAATGCAATACAGTACGTAATATTAATTTCCTGTCAAATTGTGTATAAATGCACTTTTCAAATGTGTTCCTTAGATATATGTAATCTAAAAAGTGTTTTTCTGCTTTATAGCTGTACCAGATGCTCCGGGAACACCTGACTGTACTCATGTGACAGGAGACAGCATTACTTTATGCTGGACAAGACCTAGGTTGGATGGTGGAAATGAGATCAAGCACTACATCCTTGAAAGGAGAGAGAAAAAGAGCCTACGATGGATAAAGGTTTCAGCAAAGAGGCCAATCACTGAACTTAGGCACAGAGTCACACACTTGACTGAGGGGTATGAGTATGAATTTCGTGTCATGGCTGAAAATGGTGCTGGTGTCGGACCTCCAAGCGGTACCTCAAGGCTGTTTAAGTGCAGGGAACCTACAAGTTCACCTAGTGCACCATCAATGGTTAAAGTTATTGACTCAACAAAGACATCCATCACAATTGGATGGACCAAACCTGTCTTTGATGGTGGTATGCAAATCATTGGTTACATAATTGAGATGTGCAAGGCAAGCCTTGAAGAATGGCACAGAGTCAACAACCAAACATGCATACAGACAAAGTACAACGTTACTGATCTAGAACCAGGCGAAGAGTACAAATTCCGTGTTTGTGCTGTCAATGGTGCTGGAAAGGGTGAGACATCTGAGATTCCTAATGCAGTTCAAGCAGTGGACAGACTGACATCACCAGAGATTGACATCGATGCAGACTTCAAACAGACACATATTGTCAAGAATGGAGGAACAGTAACACTTCACATTCCTTTCCGTGGAAAGCCTGCTCCACTGGCTACCTGGTCAAAGGCAGATGGTGAACTTGGTGTGATGGTCGATATTAATACTACAGAAACATTCAGCACCTTAACAATTGAAAACTGTACCAGATACGATGCTGGCAAATACACACTCTCTCTTGAGAACAACAGCGGTCGTAAATCAATTACATTGACAGTGAAAGTATTGGATACACCTGGACCACCTGGTCCCCTTTCATTTAAGGATGTGACAAGGGGGGCTCTGACTCTTATGTGGGATGCTCCATCCAATGACGGCGGCGCCCGTGTACATCATTACGTTGTTGAAAAACGTGAGGCAAGTCGCCTGAGTTGGCAAGAAGTCAGTCCCAAGTGTACTCGTCAAATTTACAGAATAACCAAGCTTGAAGTTGGTGTAGCATACTTCTTCAGAGTCACTGCTGAAAATCAGTATGGTCTGGGTGAGCCTTATGAAATGTCAGAGCCCATTATTGCCACTGAAGAGCCCGCACCACCCAAGAGACTGGATATTATTGATACCACATCTTCAACTGCTTCTTTGGTATGGATGAAACCTGAGCATGATGGTGGAAGCCGTATCACAGGGTATATTGTCGAAACCAGAAAGAAAGGCTCTGACCGTTGGGTTGTCGGTGGTCAGACTAAGTCTCTGAAGATGGTCCTTGAAGGCTTGGTTGAGAACACAGAGTATGAATTCCGTGTCAAGGCTCAGAATGACACTGGAGTCAGTTATCCAAGAGATGCTCTTTCTTCTGTCATCATTAAAGAACCTCGCATTGAACCAACTGCAGACCTTAGTGGCATCAACAAACAGCTTATTACTTGTAAGACTGGCAGTTCATTTGCCATTGATATTCCTATTAGTGGCAGACCAGCTCCAAAAGTGACATGGAAGCTTGAGGAGATGAAACTCAAGGAAACAGATAGAGTCTCCATCAAGAGCTCCAGTGATCGAACAACATTATTAGTCAAGGATGCCAAGAGAGGTGACAGTGGAAAATATTACCTCACTCTGGAGAATGCTGCTGGAGCAAAGACTTTCACCATAACTGTAATTGTTTTTGGAAGACCTTCCCCACCAACAGGGCCCGTTGAAATTTCTGGAATCTCCTCAGAGTCCTGTGTATTGACATGGACTGAACCAACAGATGATGGTGGAACAGACATCACTAACTATATAGTTGAGAAAAGGGAGTCTGGTCAAACCTCGTGGCAGGTTGTGAATTCAAGCGTAAAACGTACAACTATCAAAGTGACCCATTTGACCAAATACATGGAGTACACTTTCCGTGTCTGTGCAGAGAACAAGTTTGGTGTCAGCAAGCCGATTGAGTCACAAGCCATGGTTGCTGAACATCCATTCAGTAAGTGCAATTAGTTTTATTAATTTTGTGTCAAATACGTTTATGTATTTGACCATGAATGATGAAAATTGTGTTCATTTTCCAGTCCCACCAAGTCCACCAACCCGTCCTGATGTATTATCAGTGTCTGCTAATGCCATCTGTATCAAATGGGATGCACCATATCATGATGGTGGAAGCCAAGTGACTGGCTACTGGATTGAGAAGAAAGAGCGCAACACTATCTTATGGGTTCGGGAAAACAAGATCCCATGCCTTGATCGTCAGTACAAGGTCTCAAGTCTTATTGAAGGGCTTGAGTATCAGTTCAGAGTGTATGCAATGAACATTGCTGGTCTGAGCAAAGCCAGTGAAGCCTCCAGACCAGTACTGGCTTTGAATCCAGTTGGTATGTATTGGGTTCACTGAAAATACTCATTGGGTTAACTGTTTTCCGATGTATGTGATTATTACTGTGCTAAATGAAACAATTTGTTTTTTAGACCCACCTGGAAAACCAGAGGTTTATGACATTACACGATCCTCCGTTTCAATTAAATGGACTGTCCCATTCAATGATGGTGGCAGCAAGATTGTGGGATATGTCGTTGAACGCAAAGCATCCACTGATGATGATGAATCTCGTTGGTTGAAATGTAACTACACTACTATCACAGACAACTTCTTCACAGTAACATCGCTTGAGGAGGGAGGAGTGTATGAATTCCATGTCATTGCCAAAAATGCTGCTGGAGTTCACAGCATTCCATCTGAATCCACTGGGCCTATCACATGCAAAGATGAATACAGTAAGACATAATAGGTATCTTTAAATTTATTCTCATAGCGCAAAAAAATCTGTTGTTCTAATACTCATTATTTGTCTCTTTCAGCACCACCTAAGGCTGAGTTAGACAGCAAACTTGTTGGTGAGACAGTCACTATTAGGGCTGGATCAGACCTTGTTCTTGATGCTGCCGTTGGGGGTAAACCTGAACCTAAGGTCTTCTGGTCCAAGGGTGATAAGGAGCTGGAGACTGGTGACAAGTACTCACTGACATACACTAGCACAAGAGCAATGGCAATCATTAAGTCATGCAGCAGGAATGACACTGGAAAATATATCTTGACTGTTAAGAACGCCAGTGGAACCAAGACATCAGCTGTTATCGTTAAAGTTCTTGGTAAGAATATAATACAATAAATCAGCTCTCACTCGGGTTTAACATATTGTAGGTTTAGAAAATCTTTTAATTCTTGTACTATTTCTTTGATTACAGATACACCTGGGCCTCCAGATGGTGCGATCACGATCAGTCGGGTCACAGAGGAAAAATGCACAGTTTCTTGGAAGATACCTTCTGAGGATGGAGGAGCTACTGTCACTCACTATATTGTTGATAGGCGTGAGACCAGTAGACTTAACTGGGTTATAATGGAAACTGAATGTAAGACTCTGTCATGCGTCAGTACAAAACTAATCAAGAACAATGAGTATATCTTCCGAGTTAGAGGAGTCAACAAATATGGAGCTGGTGTACCTCTGGAGTCTGAGCCGGTTGTTGCAAGAAATGCATATAGTAAGTTCTGTTCATAAATCGCAGTGATCACACTGCTTCAGTAACATTATACATTATTATAAATAATTATAATACATCATTACAATGCTTATTTTGTGTATTTTAGCTGTTCCATCGCCTCCTGGAGCTCCCGAAATTACCGCTGTTGGCAAGCAACATGTCATTATTGAGTGGCTGAAGCCAGAGAGTGATGGTGGAAGTGAAATCAATAACTACATTGTGGACAAACGTGAGACAAGCGGTGTGAGATGGACGCGAGTCAACAAAACGTTCACCATCTATGACACAAGACTCAAGATCACTGGTCTCTTAGAGGGCAGTGAATACCAGTTCCGTGTTACTGCTGTCAACACGGCTGGTACAAGCTTACCAAGCGAAGCATCTGAATATGTTCTCTGCAAGGACCCAACATGTGAGTGACTATGTTTACTATCTAAGCACTGATATCAGTCATGTTACTGACTATTAAAAACTAATAAAATCATAATCTTATCTTTGTTAGACTTTCACATTTCACAGATATGGTGTGAAATTATTGTTTTTTTATTCCAGATACCCCAGCTCCTCCATCCACTCCTCGTATAACAGATACTACCAAACACAGCATCACCATGACATGGACCAGACCTATGTATGATGGTGGTTCAGACGTCACTGGCTATGTTGTTGAGATTCTAGAGGAAGGAACAGAACAATGGTATAGAGCTACCCAGAAGATCCTGATAACTAATGTGTTTACTGCAGCTGGCCTGACAAGCACCAAGAAGTACAGATTCAGAGTGGCTGGAGTGAATTCAATGGGCACTGGAGAGTTCAGTGAGGGCAGTGTGGAAACGGCACCCTCTGAACGAATTGGTATGTTTTACACCAGTTCTTGCCTAAGTGCTAGTTTTAAGACTCTACGACTCTTTAGATGTACAATAAGCACAGTCAGGTTTTGGGAAATCTTTAGTGTTGAGTTAATTTATTCTAACATTTATACAGCGAATGGAATATAATTGTAAATACCAGAAATACTAATATAATAAAAAAATTTATTTTTCTCAGAAATTCCTGACCTTGAACTACCTGAGGATCTGAGGAAAACAGTGTGCCTAAGAGCAGGCAGCACTTTGCATCTGAGTGCAACTATATTTGGAAGACCACCACCAGTTATCACCTGGAGAAAGACTGGCATTGACCTTCAGTCCCGTGGCTTTATTGACACATCAGAAAGCACTACATCCTTAATAGTGGAGAAGGTACACCGTTATGATGCCGGGAAATATACAATTGAAGCGGAAAATCCATCTGGCAAGAAGATAATAACTATTCTTGTGAAGATATATGGTAAGAAATATTTTGGAATACATATGTGTGTGTATGTGATTGTGTATCTTTCTCTCTCAATTTTATAATCATGAAATTCATTTCAAAGCGTTTATTGTCTTGTGTACAGAAGAAATTGCATTTCTCTGTGCAATGAAATTCTTTCTTTGCTGTCCACACACAAATGCTGAGTTGAGAGTAAATAAATAAGTAAAAAATAAAATAAAATCAGATTCAAGAATAACATTATATGTTTATATATGTAAATATATTATATATGTATATATATATATATAAAAAGAGATAAAAAAATAAAATAAGAGAAGACTAAGTGTGTGCAGATGTGGACAAATATCAATTGTGCATTGCATTGGAAAAATGTGCAATATATATATATATAAAAGAATGTTGTTCTGCAAAACTTTGACCACCATATGTGGAATGTGAATATTAACCTCTATGCAAATATATAATTCATCTGTATTACAGATTCTCCAGGACCTTGTGGTGCAGTCTACGTCAAGGATTACACAAAAGAATCTGTCGTCATTACATGGGATGTGCCTACTGTTGATGGCGGGGCACCAATCAACAATTATGTCATTGAAAAACGTGAAGCATCAATGAAATCCTACAAAACAGTGACAAATGAATGCAAGAAGACACTGTATAGAATCACTGGATTAGAGGAAGGCACAAGATACTTCTTTAGAGTATTGCCTGAGAACATATATGGAGTTGGAGAACCTTGTGAAATCAGTGATTCAGTACTGGTATGCGACATTCCATCAGTTCCTCAGGACTTGGAGGTCATTGATATTACAAAGTCCACAGTTATCCTTGGATGGGAGAAACCACTTTATGATGGTGGCAGCAGACTTACTGGTTATGTTATTGAAGCCTGCAAGACAGGAACTGACCGATGGATGAGTGTTGCAAATGTAAGAGCTTCAGTTTTGCAGCACACCGTAGCCTCTCTGAATGAGAATGAGCAATATTTGTTCAGAATCAGAGCTGAGAACAGCAGAGGAGTCAGTGAGCCCAGAGACCTGATGACTCCTATAACTATTCAAGAACAGAGAGGTAAACCATTTTCACGCAACATTTAAAGAGTTCAGTGAGAATCAAACAATTACACATTGTGTGTTTTGCTCAACTAATCTGTATCTCTGTGTCTGCGTGCCCTTTTTCTCTCTACAGATAAGCCAAAGATTGACCTGCTTGGCATTCCTCAAAAGATTGTCAATGTTCCTGCTGGCAAGCCAATTGTGCTCAACATTCCCATCAAAGGAAGACCTGCACCAGCTTGCTCATGGTTCTTTGGTGGCGTTAAGATGAAGGACAAGCTTGACCGCATCAAGATCGAAACAACTGCTAAGTACACTAAACTGACAGTTCGTGAAACCACGATAGATGACACTGGTGACTACACGCTTGAAGTGAAAAACATTGTAGGAGTAGCCACTGAAATGATTAAAGTCATCATTCTTGGTGAGACAGATTTTATCACTTCATTCCAAAGTTTGTTTATCACTGTGTAGAGTTTTAAACTTAACTTACAATGACCAACATATTACCTTCGTAGATAAACCTGGCATTCCTGTTGGACCTATGAGAATTGAGGAAGTTGAAGCCTCATCTGTCACGTGTAGCTGGGATCCACCAGAGAAGGACGGAGGAGCCAACATCAGTGGATATGTTGTTGAGCAGCGTGATGCTCATCGCCCAGGCTGGCTGCCTGTCTCTGAGTCTGTCACAAGACCCACATTCAAATTTACAAGACTGACTGAAGGAACTGAATATGTATTCCGTGTCGCTGCAACCAACAGATTTGGCATTGGTGGATTCCTTCAGTCTGAAGTTGTTGAGTGCAAGAGTGCAGAGAGTAAGCTTCTAACATGACATTATACATCATCATAGATATTTTTATCATAATAGGGAGAGGAAATTAATTAATCTCCTGTTCCTTTACAGCTGTTCCTAGCGCACCAAGCATCCCTGAAATATTTGACGTGTCTCATGAAGGCATGACATTAACTTGGAGACCACCAGAGGATGATGGTGGCTCTTCAGTGGCCGGTTACATCATTGAGCGTAAAGAAGCTGCATCCAACAGATGGGTGCGCATCAATAAAAATCCAGTGACGATGACAAGATACAGATCTACAGGACTTATTGAAGGTCTAGAATATGAATACAGAGTTACAGCTATCAACTCTAGAGGCACTGGCAAACCAAGCCTGAGCTCTAAACCAGTGATTGCAATGGATCCCATCGGTATGTACAAAATAATAATATAAATATAAAGAATATAAACTTGTACAGGAACAAACATTTGACAATAAGTCTTGTGCTTATATAACCTTTCCTGTTTCTTGTCAAATAGAACCTCCTGGCATACCGTTGAACCCAAGAGTCACAGATACCACCCGGTCCTCTGTGTCACTGGCATGGTCTCCCCCAGAGGAAGTGGGTGGAGCTGACGTTACTGGTTATCTGATTGAGATGCAGAAAGTTGACCATGTTGAATGGACCAAATGCAACACAACACCAACCAAGATTTGTGAATACACATTGACACACATGCCACAGGGTGCAGAGTATAAATTCCGTGTGATGGCATGCAATGCTGGTGGAGCTGGAGAACCAGCTGAGATTCCAGGAGTGGTCAAGGTTACAGAAATGCTTGGTAGGAAAGAAAAACTTCTATGATTAAACTGTCTTAATTCTGACCTATATACTTAGTTTTGCGTGAGTACACTAACACAATGCTTTACTATTTCAGAATATCCGGATTATGAGCTAGACAAAAAGTTCCAGGAGGGCTATATTGTCAGACAGGGTGGAGTCATCAGACTGTCTATTCCAATTAAGGGAAAACCATACCCAACCTGTAAGTGGACAAAGGAAGGTCGTGATATTTCTCACAGGGCCATGATTGCCACCAGTGAGGAACGCACAGAGCTGATCATCAAAGAAGCTCACAGAGATGATACTGGCACCTATGATCTTGTGTTGGAGAACAAATGTGGAAAGAAAGCAGTTTACATCAAAGTTAAAGTCATTGGACGCCCAGATCAACCTGAAGGCCCGCTGGAATTTGATGATATTCAAGCTCGTTCTGTGAGAGTAAGCTGGAGACCACCCTCAGATGACGGTGGCTCTGATATCCTCGGTTACATTGTGGAAAGGCGTGAGGTGCCAAAGGCAGCCTGGTACACTGTGGACTCGCGTGTGGTCGACACGTCACTGGTGGTCAAAGGCTTGAAGGAAAATGTTGAGTACCACTTCAAAATTTCAGCTGAGAACCAGTTTGGAGTTAGTCGATCCTTAAAATCAGATGAATCTGTTATACCAAAAACTGCTTTATGTAAGTACCTTTACATTTTAATTACAAATTTTACCATGAACACAACCGCATATATGACCTCTTTTTGTTTGGTTCTATTTACAAAAAGGTCCACCAGAGCCTCCCAGCTTCCCTCCAGAAATTATGGACGTCACAAAGACCACTGTTGGCCTCTCTTGGTCAAGGCCAAAGGATGATGGTGGCTCTCGTGTCACTGGATACTATGTTGAGAGAAGAGAGATGTCCACTGAGAAGTGGGTGCGTCACAACAAGACTCACATCACCACAACAATGTACACCCTCACCGGTCTCATCCCAGATGCAGAGTATCAGTTCCGTGTGATTGCTCAGAATGACATTGGGGCAAGTGAGGCAGGACCTGTATCTGAAGCAGTTGTATGCAAAGATCCATTTGGTGAGTTTGCTCAGCCATTAAAGTCCAGTCTCCTCAAGTTTCTTTTTAAAGAGTCAAAATTCTTATGTGATCAATTCCCTCACTTCCATAGATAAACCAAGTCAACCAGGAGAAATTGACATCATCTCCATTACCAAGGATTGCATCACCATTCACTGGCTGCGCCCTGAATCTGATGGTGGGAAAGAAATTCTGGGATACTGGATAGAGTTCAGGCAAGCAGGTGAAAGTGCCTGGAAAAAATGTAACAAGGAACGTTCAAAGGACAGGCAGTTCACCATGGGTGGTTTAATGGAAGCAACCGAATATGAATTTAGAGTGTTTGCTGAAAATGAAACTGGACTGAGCAGACCCCGTAGAACTGCAATGGGCATCAAAACAAAACTGAGTGGTAAGTGGATGGGTTATATATTTTACATGTCAGTGGATTTTTGATAGATGTAGATATGTTTGATTGACGTGATTATGCAATGTCACTGATATTTTACCACTTTTACAGTTGGAGAGGCTCCAAGTCTGAAGGAAGAAATGAAAGATACAACAACAAAACTAGGAGAATCTGGAACACTGACATGTCAGATTATTGGAAGGCCTCTTCCTGAAATCAAGTGGTACAGATATGGAAAAGAACTGATCCAGAGCCGCAAATATAAGATGAGCTCTGATGGCCGAAACCATTCTCTAACTGTGTTAACTGATGAACAGGAAGATGAAGGTCTGTACATTTGCAGAGCCATCAATGATGCTGGTGAGATTGAAACGAGTGGCAAGCTCTATTTGCATGCCGCACCTCAGTTCCATCCTGGTTTCCCACTGAAGGAGAAGTACTATGCAGGATGTGGAACAAGTCTTCGGCTTCATGTTGTCTACATTGGTCGTCCTATCCCACAAATCATGTGGTTCTATGGCAAGAAACCTCTGAACCCATCAGAGAATGTTATTATTGAAAATACTGAGAATTATACTCATCTGGTGGTGAGAAATGTGCAGCGCAAGACAAATGCTGGCAGGTACAAAGTGCAAATGAGCAACAAGTTTGGCACAGTCGATACGGTGCTTCGTGTTGAAATCCAAGGTAAATTAAAACTAAACTATGTTAAAATATATATTGCGAATATATTATCATATGGTAAATTTTCAATCAATTTTCAAGTGTATTGATGCTCAACTCCTTTTTTCTCTTTCCAGATAAGCCTCTGATTCCTGAAGGACCCGTTGTTGTTGATGCTCTCCTTAAGAACTCTGTTATAATTAGCTGGAAACCACCTAAGGATGATGGCGGCTCAATGATCACAAACTACATTGTAGAAAAACGTGAGGCAAAGGAGGGCGAGCAGTGGCATCTTGTGTCATCAGCTGTGTCAGGAACTACTTGCCGCGTTCCAAATCTGATTGAAAGTGCTGGTTATTACTTCCGTGTTTCTGCACAAAATCAGTATGGCATTAGCGAGTCCTTGGAGATTCCTGCTGTTCTCATTATCAAGAGTCCATTTGGTAAATGTTATATTAAATATAATAATTCTGGTTATACATATGTGTATGCATTCTATGATAGCCTAGCAAAAAAGCAATGAGCAATGTACATAGTTTTTAATGTATTTTCTTTATAATATTTTGCAGAAAAACCTGGAATCCCACAAAATTTGGCTGTTACTTCTGTCACAAAGGATTCTTGTACTTTGACATGGAAACCCCCAGCCAGTGATGGAGGCGCCAAGGTTAAGAATTACTATCTTGAAAGAAGAGAGAAGAAACAGAACAAATGGATTGCTGTCACAACTGCGGAAATTCATGAGACACATTACATGGTTAAAGGCCTGATTGAAGGCTTTGAGTATGAATTCCGTGTCAAATGTGAGAACATTGGTGGTGAGAGTGATTGGAGCGAAATTTCAGAACCAATCATTCCGAAGTCTGACACAGCACCTCGTGCTCCCTTGTTCAAAGAAGAACTAAGAGACATGTGTGTCAAATATAAAGCCAATGCAACATTTGTTACTAAGGTTATGGGTCATCCCAAGCCAACAGTTAAATGGTACAAGGGTGGCAAAGAAATTTTGCCAGATGGAACGAAAATCAAGGTCCAGGAATTCAAAGGAGGCTACTACCAACTCGTTATTTGTAATGCTGATGAACAGGATGTGGCTGTTTACCAGATTCGAGCCACTAATCAAGAAGGATCAGTCTCTACAACTGTAACACTTGACGTTGAAGGTTGGTTTTCTACTTGTTACTATCTATTATTCTTTAGCAAATTAGATGCATGTATATGCTGATATCGAAGTCATTGTACAGTACAAAGTATTTTTTGTATCGGTACTAAGTATGTGTTTTTTCTTTCTTTTCTAGTTCCTGCCAAGATTTACTTACCATTACATCTCCAAGGCATGGGAGCTGTTCATGCTGTCTGTGGTGAAATGGTTACTATTAAAATTCCAATCAGTGGTAAACCTGATCCTGCAATCACATGGCAGAAGGGTCAAGAGATACTTAATAATACAGCACGACACCAAGTAATTGTCACAAGATCCTTCACATCCCTTGTGTTCCAAAAAGGAGTTCAAAGGAAGGATTCTGGTTACTATATCATTTGTGCCAAGAACCGATTTGGTGTTGATAAGCAAACAGTTGAACTTGATGTTGCTGATGTGCCTGAACCACCTAAGGATGTTAAAGTTAGTGACATTGGTAGAGATACCATCACACTCACATGGACTCCAGCAAATGATGGTGGCAGCGAAATCATCAGCTACATTGTAGAGAAGTGCCCAACCTCTGGAGATAGATGGATCCGTGTTGGCCAGGCCTCTGAGCCAACATATACTCTCATGAGTTTGTTTGGAAAGACCAAATATCAATTCCGCGTCATTGCTGAAAACAGATTTGGTGTCAGTGAACCATCTATGCCAACTGAACCTGTGACACCAAGAGAAGATAAATTTGCCATTAGAAATTATGATGACGAAGTGGATGAAGCAAGAGAAGTTACAAAGGAAGAGGCACCTCATTCTAAAGTGAAAAATGTTCCTTCTCTTTATAAAATCTCAGAGGAACTTGCACGTTGTGGACACTTTGGAATTGTTCATCGCTGCGTTGAAATCAGCAGTAAGAAGACATTCCTTGCTAAGATAGTTAAGGTGAAAGGTGCCGATAGAGAACTGGTTGCAAGAGAAATTGAGACTCTTAATATTGCGAGACATAAGAATTTGTTGTACTTGCATGAGTCCTTTGATAGCTTAGAGGAATATGTCCTGATCTATGAATTCATGTCTGGCATGGACATCTTTGAGCGTCTTGGAACCAACTTTGACCTCACAGAACAGGAAATTGTCCGGTACATGAGGCAAGTTTGTCAGGCTCTCAAGTACTTGCATGGCCTCAACTATGGTCATTTTGACATAAGACCTGATAACATTGTCTACGCATCAAGAAAGAGCAACACAATCAAGATCATTGAAATGGGCCAGGCTAGGCTATTGACACCTGGAGAAAACATCAGAATTCAGTTCACATCCCCTGAGTACTGTGCTCCAGAGATCCACAGCAGTGATTTTGTTACCACTGCAACTGACATGTGGTCAGTTGGTGTACTTGCATATGTGCTCCTTGGTGGTCTCAATCCATTTGCTGCTGAATCAACTCAAAAAATGATCGAGCACATCTCAAATGCTGAATATGTATTTGACAGGGAGGCCTTCAAAGAGACAAGTCTTGAGGGCATGGACTTTGTTGACAGGCTACTAATTAAAGAAGGTAAACTTCGTATGACTGCATCTGAGGCTTTGGACCATCCTTGGCTTAAGATGAAAATAGAAAATGTCCGTTCTAAGGCAATAAAGACCCTGAGACACAGGCGATACTACCAGTCATTAGTCAAGAAGGAGTGGAGCACTGTTATATCATCAGCTCGTGTTGCCTATGGTGGCGGATACAGAAACCAGAAGAATGTTTCATTTGGCAGAGTTAAAGTTGGACACCCAGAACATGGCCTGAGAGCAGGACCAGTTATGCATGGCTCTGCAGAGGAAGGTGGCCATGTTCGATTTGTGTGTAACATTCAAAACTATGACAAGAGCACAGAAGTAACCTGGTATTTTGGCTCTCGTAAATTGACAGCCAGTCATAAATATGAAATCAGCTATGCCAATGGAGTTGCAAGCATTTATGTGAAAGACATTGAGGAGTGTGATGATGGACTATACAGATGCAAAGTCGTCAGTGAAGACAGGGAGGACATCGCCTATGCAGAGCTCTTTGTTGAGAGCATAAGGTCTTTTAGCGAATACTACCTGGGACGTTCACTTAAGAAACCAAGGCGTAAAATTGATAAAACAAAACTTCTTTACAGGCCTCCTGAGTTTACTCTTCCGCTGTATAACCGTTCGGCATACATCGGTGAGGATGTGCGCTTTGGTGTAACTATAACAGTCCATCCTGAGCCACAAGTTATCTGGCTGAAGGCAGGACACAGAATCAAACCTGATCCGAAGAAATACACATTTACAAGTGACAAGGGTCTTTACCAGCTAATGATTCACAATGTTGGGCTTGAGGATGATGGTGAGTATACTGTTGCAGCCAACAACAAGTTTGGTGAAGACAGCTGCAAGGCACGCCTCACAGTAACACCTCATCCTGTTGCTGAAGACACAATGAGACCAATGTTCAAGCGCCTCTTGGCAAATATTGACTGTGTTGAGGGACAAAGTGTCCGCTTTGATTTGAGAGTGTCAGGAACTCCTCCACCAGTACTGAAATGGGAAAAAGACGGCAAGCTTCTTGAATTCAGGCCACAAGTTGAAGTTGTCCAAGAGGATGTGGGGCATCATATTCTCTACATAAGAGAAACGCTCATTGAGGATTCTGGCACTTACAGGGTCACTGCAACAAACACAGCAGGCTCAGCAAGTTGTCAAGCAACACTTAAGGTTGAACGCATGACTTACAGCAGACGGGAGTACAAGAGTGAGGAAGAAAAGCGGAAACATGTACAGAATCAAATAGAAAAGACACTGAAAATGGCACAAGAGTTCTCTAAAGCCGAAGTGATGACACTTAATCCTGCCGCACAAGAGGCATTGAACAAAGCTGCTGAATTATATAAACCTGCAGTAAGCACCAAGAATGTACAGGGTGAGTTTGATATTTCTGAAAAAGAAGACAAAGAAATCAAGAAAATTAAAGAGGAGAGCAAGAAGATCAGAATGCCTTATGAAATTCCTGAGGCCCGTGTACATGATCCAACTGTTCTTGAAGAGGACATGGGTATCAAGCACTTTGTGCCTTTATCTGATATGAAGTGGTATAAGAAACTTCGTGACCAGTATGAGATTCCTGAACGCATGGAGAGAGTTGTACAGAAGAGACAAAGACGCATCCGTCTGTCCAGATGGGAGCAATTCTATGTCATGCCTCTCCCCAGAATTACTGATCAGTACAGGCCAAGGTGGCGCATTCCAAAGCTTACACTCGATGATCTGGAGACTGTAAGACCAGCAAGACGTTCACCATCGCCCGTGTCAGAGGTGTCTTTCAGACAGAGGAGGCGTTCACTGGGTGACCTTTCAGATGAAGAAATTCTAGTAGACTACAAGGCAAAGAGAAGAGCAGATGAAGAGAGACTTGAGATAGAGGAAGAGCTTGAACTGGGCTTTTCTGCTTCCCCTCCAATTGGTAGCCCTGTCCGCTTTGAATTATCTGCACTGCGTCATCCATCACCTATGGTTGTCCACAAAACTGAGGTTAAACATGTAGAGGAGGCAAAACATGCAGTGGTGACAGAAAAACCTCGTGGTTCACCACCTCCCATTTCACATTTCATGAGAAGGAGGCGATCTCTGTCTCCAACATACATTGAACTGATGCGTCCTGTCTCTGAATTGATCAGACCATCTCGTGCACGTGTGGCAGTGGAGGTTGAAAGTGAGATTGCAGAGAGAAGGTCTCCAACTCCTGAACGGACACGTCCACGTTCTCCTAGTCCTGTCTCTCCTGAGCGAAGGTCTTCAAGGTCCTCTTCTAGGTTCGAAAGATCTGCAAGGTTTGACATCATGTCTCGGTATGAAGCAAGAAAAGCAGCTCTGAAGTCTGAGCACAAGTATCAGGTTGTGACACAGCAGCCCTTCAGTCTTGACCATGCCCCACGGATCACAGTTAGAATGCGCTCACATCGTGTACCATGTGGCCAGGATACCAAATTCACACTGAATGTGCAATCAAAGCCAGAAGCTGAGATACAGTGGTTACATAATGGACAACAGATTCAGGAAAGCAGCAAATATCGTTTTACAAACATGAGTGGTGTTCTGACTCTCCACATTACTAACTGTCAGGCAGAAGATACTGGTACATATCGTGTTGTCTGCACAAACTTGAAGGGAGAAACCTCAGATTATGGAACACTTGATGTCTCAGAAGGGGCATTTACCACATATTCTTCAAGACGCAAAGACGATGAAGTTCCAGCAGCATTTGTACCTGATATTACAAAGACTGACTTTTACCACACAACATCAGTAAGGGCCTCTTCTGCTTCAAGAACACACTTAGAGGTTGAAGAGACAAAGACAAAATTTACAGAGAGAAGAGAAGTTTCTGCTTTTGAAAGATATGAGTCTGAAAGGCTTGCATCTTCACCTATCAGACATGCATCTACGGAATACCTTTCATCAAGTTCATATTCATCATTGGAACGATATGTCTCATCTGAAGCTAAAACAAAAACAGTTGAGTCTACAGCTACAACAGAGGTAACTGCTAAGAAAACCAAAGCCACTCTGTCAGCCAAAATACTCACCAAACCACAATCTCTAACAGTGTCTGTGGGTGAATCAGCAAGATTTACCTGTGATATTGATGGCGAACCAGCACCAAGTGTCACATGGTTGCATGAGGGATGTAGCATTGTTACTTCCCATCGTGTGCATGTGACAACAACACAGTACAAATCTTCACTGGAGATATTTTCTGTTGAGTATTCTGATGAGGGTAGCTACACTGTAGTGGTGGAAAATTCTGAGGGAAGACAAGAGGCAAAATTTACCTTGACCATTTCAAAACCAGCACCAAAAGAGGAGGTTGTTACACCTTCTCCACAAGTTAAATCTCCTGAACCAGCAGTGAAATCACCAGAGCCTTCAGTGAAACCAACATCTGCTGTGACATCACCAGAACCCTTGGTAAAATCTCCTGTACCTCCTGTTACTTCCCCAGTGCCATCAGTTAAGTCTCCAGAGCCTTCAGTGAAATCACCTGAACCCACTGGTGTCAAGTCCCCAGAACCTCAGATTAAATCACCTGAGGGTGTCAAATCCCCTTTGAGGGTCAAGTCTCCTGAGCCAGGTACTGCTGCTCTTAGAGTTAAATCTCCACTAGGAGTAAAGTCCCCTGAACCAATTGCATCCCCCCTGGGAGTGAAATCTCCAACACCAGTCAAGTCTCCAGAGCCAGTAGCCTCTCCTCTGAGAGTCAAATCTCCTACCGGCCTAAAGTCTCCTGAACCAACAGCCTCTCCTTCAGGAGTGAAATCTCCACCTCGAGTCAAGTCTCCAGAGCCAATAACCTCACCTCTGAGAGTTAAATCTCCAACAGGCATTAAATCTCCAGAACCGGCAGGGTCTCCTCTAAGGGTTAAATCACCAATCAGCATGAAGTCACCTGAACCTACCGCCTCTCCTCAAAGGGTCAAGTCCCCACAAACAGCTAAATCTCCCGAGCCAGTAATGTCACCCAAAAGGGTTAAATCCCCACTTACACTGAAATCACCAACTCCCTCAAAGGAACCAGCTCCAAAGATCCTCCAGCAACTTAAAGCTGAAGCTTCAGAAGACAAGGTGAAGATGATCTGTGTCGCTGAGAGCTCTGTGAGGGAGGTTGTTTGGTACAAAGGCAGTAAGAAATTGAGCCAGAGTAGTCACTATCAGATACAAACGTCCGCTGATGGCACTTGCTGTCTCTATATATCTGATGCATCTGAAAGCGACCAGGGTGAATATTCCTGTGAAATGATTGCAGAGAGTGGAGCAACCTCAAGAACATCCTTCTCCTTGACTGGCCAGGTGTTCCAGTCCATCTACACCAAAGTAACAGCTTTTATGTCTACAAGTATGGCTATAAAAGGTACATTACTTTTCATGTAAATATTATGTATTTTCCTAAATCCTAATGACCCATGTATAACGAAGCTACTGCAAATATTAACTGCACACTCTTTAATCTTACAGAGTCAATGTCATCCACAGTCCATGAAGGGGCTGAAATGCTTTTGAGGGAGAGTACAACTTTGAGCAGCATGCATGAAAGTTTCTCGTCAAAATCCATCCACATGGAGAGTACAATGCAAGAAACATCCTTTAGCAGTTCCACCATGGCTGAAATGAAATGTGAAACAATGTCTATGTCTAGCATGTCCTCCATGACTTCTGAATCAGTGTATGCTATGAGCTCAAGCAGTGTAATGTCAAGTCATTCACATGCTGAGGGAGCTTCAATAAGAGCTGCTTTGCACAGTGGTCAAGGTCAGTCCCTTCATTAAGATATGCAGTGTGTTAGCATTTTAAAACATTTTATATGCTCAAACATTTCTAAAACTTAGTTTTACTTATTTTTATACTACAAATGATAAACCTCATGAATGTATTTCTGTTTAAAAGGTTTGGCGCCAAGAATCGAAGCCCTTCCTGAGGATATCAGCATTGAAGTAGGAAAGGTTTTGACTGTAGCTTGTGCTTTCTTGGGAGAGCCTATACCTCACATTGAGTGGTCCCGGGCTGGAAAGATACTACCAACTGCTGAAGAGACTGGAAGGTTCCACATTGAGACCACAGAGGACTTGACTACACTCATCATCACTGGTGTAAAAGAAAGTGATGCAGGGGTTTACACCCTCAAACTTTCCAATGAGCATGGATCTGACACAGCAACTGTCACCATTAGCATTCGATTGCTATAAAATTAACAAAGATAAAAATCCCCATTTAAGTGCCTTTTTATGTATTGACTGAGCAAATAAGATAATGCCTGGATAGCTGTTCCTGTAAATATATCTATTTTTATACCAAACTTGACGTTAATTTATGCCAAACTAGACTAAAGTCTAAAGTTGTTATAAAATGTGCTATATTGGATAATTATGACTAGGATTTTTGATCCATTTTTCTGTGACATGTACATAATGTATATAGCCGAATTTAACGGTTATGGGAAATGTATGAATAGTTATTTATGACAATATTAACTGAAACAAATGGAACGTATTGTTTATCAGGAGAAAGTTTCTCAAGGAACGAATACCCTGTTAAACCTGAAACTAAACTTAGTGCCTCAACAAAAAGTTGAAGTCTTAAGATTGCCTCAACAGGTAGAGAGGCTCCCTGTTGAAGTTTTACCTGAGAGACAAAGTTATACACTGTATGTGTACACATGCAGCGATATTACCATACTCATATGAATTTGTAACTTGACCATAAGACCTTGAATGCTGTTTGCATTTACCCTCATGTAAGCAGCATGACTAGGCCTTGTGTTCAGACTGACATACCACCATTTTAATGACATGCTCAAAGTGCGAGCGGCCTGCACGTTATGAGCTAAAATGTTAAATGTGCTCTGTTTCTGTCAAGGGACTGCTTGAATGCACTTTCAAAGTTAACATCACCTGGCCAATATGGAAAGTCTATCTGGTACTTCCTTGCAGAAGCAGAGCTTCCTCTTGGAGGATTGCTTTGTTGCATTGTGTGTTTGTGTGCTAGCTGTAGAACTCACCTTAACTGTGTTTGGGCAAACATCAAGCAAGCGTACCACAGTAACAACATCTACTGTGTAAAGAAGCAAATGAATGCATTAACTACAGGCCCTACACTTTGGTTTGATTTTATTTAGGTTTGTAGTATTATTTATAAATGCAACCTCCTTGAGTATTATTATTGATTCAATAAAGCATGTTTCAGCACTAAAACCTGTCTGGACTCTAAATCTGTATTTTTCACATATACATATTTACATCCACAATTCATTTTAGTCACATTTTCTCTGGCCTGAGGCCAATAGTGTGCAAATACATCAGAGGGTGTATTTATTTGTATATTACTATTTATGTATGATACCTATAACACCAATACAGGTCAACCGACTTAATAATTTCTGGCACTACAATTATTAATTCTTAACTTTAACAAAAATATAAAACTTTATTTCTATATGTAGATATTTCACACATTATTAGAAATTCAAAGACGCATTAGTAGAAACATTTAAAAGTGTATCTTGGTGAACAGGGAGTGTTTTACCAAAAAATACTCTTGCTTAATTACCATTGTGTTTAAGCAAATTGTTTTAAGCAAACATTGTCTGTGGTTCTCCACAATGGTCTAGAATGTTGAACACACATCATAAAAGTGTATTTATCACTATCAGCTGTCTGGTAATCACTTCTGTGTATGTGACATGCACATAGAAGGTCCTGGTACTCATGGGCGGGGCGTATCGGAGGCTTGGAGAGGCTAAGCCTCCCCAAAATTAAAGCGATAGTTCACCCAAAAATTAAAATTTTATGTTTATTTGCTTACCCCCAGGGCATCCAAGTCGAAGGTGA
>JBBKCR010000002.1:419898-459632 GCA_037577295.1 Ladigesia roloffi | reverse complement strand
TCGTAATTTCAAATTAGTCCCTTGTTTTTTTCCTTAAATTATATGACTAAAGCTGTTATCTGTACATTTAAATCATGTTTTTATTAAGGTAATGGCGAATACTACATTGCAAGCACTCGTACTCGTACTCGTTTTCCAGTAAAGTGGTTTCGGTGCATCCCTAGCTCTTAATAAGCAATTCAGAATGGCCTCATCTTAAACTCCCAATGAGGTGATCTGAGACCGATTTATACCAGTAATGTAAAAATGTTAGCCAGAAGGCTCCCCCCTTTCCAGCTGCTGGTGTGGCTGTATTTTTAGGTAAACATGAGCTGGATGGGTTCATATGCCGGGCACTTAATTTAGAGATAGCAGTTGCCACGTGATGGTCTTATAATAGAATGACATGCCGAGAGGAGATAGGCATAGGTCACTGCTGAGTGATTATGTTCTGAGGCATTGATTAGTATTTGGTGCACCTGTTATTTAAAGCTGTAAATTAGAAAACTGTAAATGTTTTATCTCAGTTAGCGCTACTTTGACTGCAGCACACAACATTTTCATGTAAAACTATACTTTCACGGACCGATACGGATACAATAAATAAAACAAGTGTATTGGTTTTCTACTATTTTTTGCTGTTTTGTGGGCAAATGTTTTAATGTACTGTAACACGATAAGCATTTTTTATCAAATATCTTTCAGATTTAAATGAACTTTCAGATCCAAATGACCAAATGAATGAGCCCAGTGTTTGGGTGCTCTGCTCTTAGACAGCCATTCCCAACTCTGGTTGAGCTGCATGTTTTAATGTTTTTTTTTTGTGAATTAACGCACATCAGCTCAGAAAATTCCTCGTTATTAAAAGGTTACTTGTGACCAGAGTTGAGAAAATACTGCCCTAGAAAGAGAGAGTCCTTTACTCTGTTACAGCCCATATAATTCTGTTGGGAACTTTTATGGTTTTCCTAGACAAAACACTAGTAAAGATTATGAGACATTTTTGAATGATGAATGGTGAATGAAACCTGTTCTTTTGCTTCATGGTGGTAATGCTGCTCTCCTTGGCTTGGTCAGGTCTCAATAGCAGGCTCTGCTATTGCCACCCTTCAGAAAGAGTTGTCCTCTGCCTCTGCGGCACAAAAGATCATCAAACCCGTCAAGCCACCAACTTATGAGGCTGTGGAGATGAAAATGACTCAAGAGCCATTACCTTCTCCATTTAGAGATACTACTGAGGAGTATCGGTCAATTTATGACATCCATTTACAGAAGGATGTAGGCGCTTCCTTTACAGGGGGGTTTGCAGAGGCGTATGGCGGTTGGGACACACAGGTTCGTGGTGTGGACTTTATAATGTGGTCACTGACTAACTAATCTAACACCTTCATCTGAGTCCTCTCCTTACAGCTCTCGTCTTCTCCACTGAAGAATCACCCCCCCACACATTCTCTTTTTCTTTCCCACTCCTTCAAACCCTTGTACCCATGTCTTAAAGGAACGGTAACCTGGGGGGAGGGCAGCCAGTCCATATTTTTGGTTATTCCAGCTCCCAACAAATCTGTAACTTGAGAGTAGTTCTTTGAGCAGAGAAGATCATAAAATGTGGAGTGATTGTAAATCCCCGAGGTTTGGCCATTCTTTGTTTTTTTTGTGCGTAAATTTCAAAAGCATATATTTTAATATAATATTTTTACAGGTGGTCGAGGCTGCAGTGATCCCTTCACATACACAAGAGCAAGTGATGCCACCCACCATTGTGGCTGTATGTATTAAATGCATGTTTAAATTTTATCTTTTGAGCCACAAGTATGCTCTACACCTTGTGCAGTCTATCTATGACTAATGGGGCGGTCTGTCGTAAAAGTAGCATTTAATTTGTAATTTGTCATAATATATCAAACTCTGTAGTGAAGAATTCCGGCCTGATCACATTGATGGAATTCAAAATTCGTAAAAAAAAAATTTGATTTTGTAAACACAGGTGTTATAATCTGTATATAATTCGTTAATTATATTATATTATATTTCTACTTATTTCTGAAAGGCTATAAAAAAAGTGTTTGTATAATATTTGTATTATTTTGCTGTCAGCTTTAGCATGTTTTTTTATTATTCAGGGTTTGAAGAACATGACGGTTACAGAGGGAGAGTCTGTGTTTCTGGAGTGCCAGATCTCAGGCCACCCCTCACCTGCCATTATGTGGTTCAGAGAGGACTACAGGATCGAGAGCTCCATTGACTTCCAGATCACATATGAGAACAGCTATGCCCGCTTAGTGATTCGTGAGGCCTTTGCTGAGGACAGCGGCCGCTTCACCTGCACCGCGACCAGCGAGGCTGGAACAATCAGCACCTCCTGCTACCTCCTTGTTAAAGGTAGGAATCGCATGATAGGTCACTTCATATCATGAAGGTTTCAGATCACTCTGATTAATTATGTTCTTTTTTTTCAGTTTCTGAGGAAATTGAAAGCAGAGAGGATTTGACTTCTGTCTCGGAACACATTGAAATCTCTGTCCAAGAAAGACAGTGAGTGGACTTTTCCTTGTGATCTTTTCTTTGTGATGTTCAGTTCTTCATGTTCTCCTGAACAACACAGGTAAAATATAATGCTGCAACATTTAAATGATCAAACTCAAATTGGCCGCTACTTTCCAGCGCCGAAGCCAGGGAGGAGACCATGTCGGAGGTGAGCGCTTTATCCGAGCCTGTGGAACCTGGAGCAGCTGTGGCTCCTTTCTTCGTGAAGAAACCCACAGTGCAGAAACTGGTGGAAGGTGGCAGTGTCGTGTTTGAATGTCAGATTGGAGGCGTCCCCAAACCCCACATCTACTGGAAGAAGAGTGGAGTTCCATTAACCACTGGTTATAGGTACTTTAGACCACTGCCAGTTTGTTAAAAGTGGTAGCAAAACAATTGTAATTTAAACGATAATAACCTGGTGTTTATTTTCTTGACCCATCAGATATAGAGTAGCCTACAATAAGGAAACAGGCCAGTGCAAACTGGAGATCTCCATGACATTCCCTGATGATGCTGGAGAGTACACAATGTTTGCCAGAAATCAGCTTGGAGAGGTGTCTGCCTCATGCAGGCTGCTTGATGAAGGTTGGTCCTATTTGTTTGTCTAGTGTGTATGTCTGTTTATGAATTGAAGAGCTCTTTTCCAAAATTCTATAAATCCTTTATAATTTTTTTTTTACCCAGGCCCACATATACAGGATATAATTTATCCTGTTAAAATAGTTTGTTGGTTTAGTCAACAATGAACATGTTCAGCAATAATAGTTAAATATACATCAATGTTTTGACTATAAATCCAAAGTTTGTGTTTGTGTGTGTGTGTGTGTGTGTGTGTGTGTATTATATGTGTGTGTATGTATATTCATATATGGATATGTATATAATTTGTGTGTGTATGCAACATTTTACAGAGGCATATGAAGCTTACATTAAGGAACAGGAAAAAACATTCAAGACTGAAGTGACTACTACAGTGGGGCAGCCGCCCATAGTGGCAGCGGCGCCCCCTGCAGGTGAAATGGAACTAGAACAAATACTCATCCAGAGGAGGATGGCTCAGCAGGCACAAATGATGCAGTCCTTCACGTCTGAGCAAGTATGTTGAACTAAAGCTTTCATCACTTCGTACATAGCTGTTGGACTTTTTTATTTGTCTTACCACTTTCATTTCTCTGCAGGATTTCCAAATATCTGTTGTTGAGCAGAGGTTTATCTACGAGATTGAGATGCGTCTTCTTAAGATAACCTACCAGGAACTGGTGACTGGGGATGGGGAGCAGATGGATGTGAGCGTCTCTGAACATCTTGCTGTGTCCCCAGTCTTCAACATTCCTGTAAAACATTACAGACTCAGGCAAGGAATGAGTGCCACATTCCACTTCAAAATGGCAGGAACTCCACTTCCCAAGGTTAGTGACAATTTATATATGCTGTCTGTAAGAATGTTTACTCTGTCTTTTCATTTCTGTCCTGTTGTTGTTCCATCTTCTTCATATTTATATCTTACATTTTACAGATTGCATGGTACAAAGATGGCAAGCGTATTCATCATGGAGATCATTATCAGATTGAGGTTCTTCAGGATGGTAGAGCCAGCCTGCGCCTTCCAGTAGTGCTACCAGAGGATGAGGGTGTCTACACTGCTTTGATTAGCAACATGAAGGGAAATGCTGTCAGCTCTGGGAAGCTGTTTGTAGAAGCAGCTGGTCCACGGACACAGTATCCTCAGGCAGAAGCAGTTCAGAGAATCAGGTATGTTCCACTTGATCATTATGGATCATATTACTTCTGTAGAGAAGTTTACTGAACTTCTAAAACACAGCTACCTGTTGACATTGTCCCTCACACTGTGTGTCTAAATCACTTTAGATCCACATCGCCACGCTCCACAAGTCGTTCTCCTGGACGTTCTCCAGGACGTTCACCTGCTCGAAGGCTAGATGAGACTGATGAAGCCCAGCTTGAGAGACTTTATAAGCCCGTTTTTGTCACAAAGCCATCATCATTTAGGTGCTCTGAGGGTCAAACGGCAAGATTTGATCTGAAAGTTGTTGGCAGGCCCATGCCTGACACTTTCTGGTTCCATAAAGGTAAGCTCGAGTTGTTAAAATGGATTAGACATGATTCATTTTGAATTCAGATGTTTGAGGCAAGTGGCAAACATTTTTTGTTTTTTGTGAATTAGGACAACAAGTGGTTAATGACTACACCCATAAGATTGTGGTGAAGGAAGATGGAACACAGTCATTGATTGTGGTTCCTGCTATGCCTCATGACTCTGGGGAATGGACTGTAGTTGCACAGAACAGAGCTGGAAAAACCTCTGTTTCTATGACTCTTACTGTGGAAGGTACATGCTCTCTCTCTCCGTCTTTGCATATATATGTAAAATTATGTTACTACTGCATTAACCACTGAATATGCATTTATAGCAAAAGAAAACTTGGTGAGACCTAAGTTTGTTGAGAAACTGAAGAACATCAGTGTTAAAGAGGGCAGTCTGGTTGAGCTGGCTGTTAAAGCAATTGGAAACCCCATTCCTGACATTGTCTGGCTGAAGAACAGTGACATTGTCTCCCCACACAAGCACCCAAATATCAAGTGAGTACTTGCTCTGTCCATAAATAGTATCGCCAAGGGCAGCAATAATGCAGATAATGTAAATTTCCTAGCTGTGTTTAATAAAAGTCATGGCTACCAAGTTTGACCATTAAAATATGTTTGTATTTTAGAATTGATGGTGGCAAGGGAGAGGGACATTTTAAGATCCCTCAGAGCTCAGGTTCTGATAGTGCATGGTACACAGCCACAGCTATAAACAAAGCTGGCCGAGACACCACACGCTGCAGGGTGAACATTGAAGTAGAAGCAGCTGAGCCTCAGCCAGAAAGAAGACTCATAATTCCCAAAGGAACCTACAAAGCCAAGGAGATTGCTGCACCAGAGCTGGAGCCGCTGCACCTTCGTTATGGCCAGGAACAATGGGAAGACGGTGACCTTTATGACAAGGAGAAACAGCAGAAGCCTCACTTTAAAAAGAAGTTGACATCTATCAGACTTAAGCAGCTTGGCCCTGCACACTTTGAATGTAGGCTGACACCTATTGGTGACCCCACAATGATTGTTGAGTGGTTGCACGATGGGAAACCCCTGGAAGCTGCTAATAGGCTACGTATGGTCAATGAGTTTGGTTACTGCAGTCTTGACTACGAAGCAGCTTATGCCAGAGACAGTGGTGTTATTACCTGCAGAGCCACCAACAAGTTTGGTGTTGACCAGAACTCCGCTACCCTGCTTGTGAGAGACGAGAAGAGCCTGGTTGAAGATACTCAGATGCCAGATGGCAGGAGAGGACAGAGAATAGATGAAATAGAACGAATTGCTCATGAGGGAGGTCCATCTGGAGTAACTGGGGATGACCTGGCAGATAAATGTAAACCTGAGATTGTCTTGCTTCCTGAGCCAGTGAGAGTATTAGAGGGGGAAAATGCAAAATTCCGCTGCAGAGTGAACGGCTACCCAGCACCCAAGGTCAACTGGTACCTCAATGGACAGCTCATCCGCAAGAGCAAGCGATTTAGACTACACTATGATGGTATTTACTACTTGGAAATTACAGACTGCAAATCCTACGACTCTGGGGATGTCAAAGTTGTTGCAGTAAATCCTGAAGGGTCAGTTGAGCACATTGTAAGGTTTGAGATCAGTCAAAGGGAGGACTTCCGAGCTATTCTGCGAAGGGCCCCGGAGGTTAAGGCTCCTGCACCTGTTATTCAAGAGCAAGGCAGAGTGTCCTTTGAGGTTATTAAACCTGAAAAGCCAGCAGAATCTATAGAGTCTAAAGAGGTGGTCAAACTGAAGAAAACCGAGAGGGTAACCCATGAGAAATTAACAGAAGAAACCGATGAGCTGAGAGGCAAATTTAAACGCAGGACTCAGGAGGGCTACTATGAAGCAATCACTGCAGTTGAGCTCAAATCTCGTAAGAAGGATGAGTCCTATGAAGGTATGCTTAGAAGGAGGAAAGAGGAACTCCTCCATCGCACCAAACAACTGTCTGAGGCTGAAAAGAAGAAAGAGGAGGAGCGAAAAGTCGCTGCTGCCAAATTCAAACCAGAGAAAGTAGCACTGTCACCAAGTATGGAAGCTCCAAAAATCTTGGAACGTATTCAGAGTAAAACAGTTGCTCTGGGTGATGAGGTGCACTTCCAGTGCAGAGTTGTTGGTAGACCTGATCCCGAATGCCAGTGGTTCAAGAATGGCGTCTTGCTGGAAAAATCAAGCCGCGTTTACTCGCACTGGCCCGAGGACCATCTGTGTGAACTAGTCATTAAAGATGTCGCCGCTGAAGACTCAGCTAGCATCATGGTCAAAGCCATTAACATTGCAGGAGAGACCTCAAGCCATGCGTTCTTACTGGTTCAAGGTAAAGATATTTTACTTCTTTAACTTCTTTAAAGCTGATGAAAAAAAAAACTGTGAGCAAAATGTCTTTCGTCATGTGTTTCCTTCACTCATTTCATGTTTCCTTCTTTTACTGCTTTCAGCAAAACAAGTTATTTCCTTTACTCAAGTACTGGAAGATCAATATGCCAAAGAGAAGGACACCATGGTGACCTTTGAATGTGAGACTAATGAGCCTTTTGTCAAGGTCAAATGGCTGAAGAACAACGCAGAAATATTCTCTGGGGACAAGTACAGAATGCACTCGGACAGAAAGGTGCATTTCCTGTCTGTGCTGATCATTGGCATGAGTGATGAGGCAGAGTACTCCTGTGCTGTTGTTGAGGACGACCACATTAGAACGTCTGCAAGTCTTTATGTAGAAGGTAATGGCAGCTTATACATGATAACACCAGCAGCACAACTCATTTCCAATTGTTAAGTGTTGTATTTAGGGTGCTGTACATACCCTGTAATGTTAGATTGTTCTTATTTATCATGTAGGTGCACCACTTGCAATTTTGAAAAACCTTGAGAATACCGAAGTTCCCGAGACATACGCTGGAGAATTTGAGTGTGTCATATCCCGTGAGGATGCTGAAGGAACCTGGTACTTTGAGAACAAAGAGATCACTCCAAGCTTGAAATACGTTGTAACCTCACGTCGGGGTCGCCACGGCCTGTCCGTAAAAGACGTAAAGAAAGAAGACCAAGGCAAATACACCTTCAAAGTGGGGGATCTGATGACAAGTGCCTCCCTTAAAATGAAAGGTTAGTATAATTAAAAGAGTTGATTTTAATGATTATATCTGCAAAGATACCCTCACTGAGTCATGTCAATTTCTGTTCACTGCAGTGCGTCCAGTCACATTGATGCAAGGTCTGTCCGACTTGACAATCTGTGAGAGTGATATCGCCCAACTGGAGGTGCGATTCTCTCAGGAGAATGTGGAAGGAACTTGGATGAAGGGTGGTCAGGCCATCTCTGCCACAGATAGAATTCACATGGTGATTGATAAGCTGACCCATAAGCTTCTCATTGAAGATGCTAAGAAAGAGGATGCTGGGGTTTACTCCTTCATTGTTCCGATCCAAAACATTTCCACAAGTGGAAAACTTGTGGTCCAAAGTAAGCCTTTGCCGTGTCCTCTGGATTCAATGATGTTCAATAGTTGCAGTAGAACAACTTAAGTAATTAATCTCTCTTTCTTTCACAGCTATTGACTTTGTGGTGCCATTAAAGGATGTCTCTTCTGTGGAGGGCACAAAGTCCGTCTTTGAGGCCAAGATCACTGCTGCTGATGTCAGCTCAGTAAAATGGTACCACAATGACAAACTGGTGGTGGCCAGCGACAGAGTACAAATGGTTGCAAAGGGATCCAAACAACGTCTAGTACTGAATAGGACCTATGCTTCCGATGAAGGACAATACAGGATAGCTGTTGGTAGAGTTGACTCATCATGCAGACTCTCAGTGGAAGGTAGGTTTTGTGCAGGTGTCAGTTTTAATTGAAGGTACAGTTATTGTGCTAGAATAAGAATCTATGTGTACATTTTGTCTTTATAGGAATCAGAATTGTAAAGCACATGGAGGACTGCGTTTGTACTGAGACCCAGAATGTCACCTTTATGGTTGAAGTATCTCATCCCGGCATTGATGCTCTTTGGACCTTTAAGGATCAACCACTTAAAACCGGTCCCAAGTACAAAATTGAGGCCAAGGGTACTCGCTATAGCCTCACTGTTGTCAATACTATGAAGGATGAGGAGGGAGTGTATGCCTTTGCTGCTGGAGAGAAGACGTCTAGTGCAAAGCTTGTTGTTTCAGGTATAACACATGGCTAATTGTTTTTATTTGATATAAGGCAACTGCATGTTTTTCTAATCCCATATTCTTACCCTACTGAGTTGAATACTGTTTACTTGATGCTCTTCATTTGATTTTATTGTTAATTATCATTGCTAGGTGGTGCCATAAGCAGACCCCTGCATGATATGACAGTAGCCGAGTCCCAGACCGCCAAGCTGGAATGTGAAGTGGCCAACCCCTCTGCTGAGGGCAAATGGTTTAAGGACGGAAATCAAGTTGATTTCAGTGACAATATTAAGAGTGAAGAGAGGGGCGCTGTAAGATGCCTTGTCATCGTCATTACTAGGCCACAAGATATTGGAGAGTACACCTACCAGGTGGCAAACTCCAAGACATCAGCCAACTTGAAGGTTGAAGGTATGCCACTGTTAATTCTATTCTTGTTCAGTGTATTTATTTGTTCTGCTATCTGTTTATGAATAATTGAATGTCATTTTTTAGCTGTTAAAATCAAAAAGACCATCAAGAACCAAACAGTCACCGAGACACAGGAAGCAGTGTTCAGTCTTGAACTCACTCATCTGGACGTGAAAGGGTCTCAGTGGATCAAGAATGGAGTGGAAATTCTCCCAAGTGACAAATATGAGATCACAGTAGATGGCTTTATTCACACCCTGAAAGTCAAGAATTGCAACACCCAGGATGAATCTGTTTATGGATTCAAACTCGGAAAGCTCTCTGCCAATGCCAGACTGAATGTTGAAAGTAAGTGTTTGTCAAAGGGTGCTTTCACATCAGTGCCATTAAGACTTGGATAATTCTGACTTTTGATTTCTCTTTCAGCCATCAAAATAGTGAAGAAGCCAAAAGATGTCACCTCACTATTGGACGCCACAGCCTCTTTCGAACTGAGCCTTTCTCACGATAACATTCCAGTTAGATGGATGTTTAAGAACCAAGAACTACAGCCAAGCTCTAATATTAAGATTCTCTCGGAGAGGAAAGCCCATAAGCTGGTCATTCAGCGTGTAGAAGACCACATGGCTGGAGAATACGTTGCTATGTTTGGACATCTGCAGTGCAGTGCACACCTACATGTAGAAGGTAAGTGCACAGGCATCATTTATCCACAGTGTATCGTAGCAGTGGACACCCTCAGGTATTAAGGAACATATTGCTAATGTTCATTTCACTGTGATCCAGCTTTGAAGGTCACAAAGCCCATGAAGAACATAGAGATTCCAGAGACACAGGTTGCCACATTTGAATGTGAAGTTTCACATTTCAATGTCCCATCCACCTGGCTGAGAAATGGAGTCGAAATTGAGATGAGTGAGAAATTCAGTATCGTGGTGCAGGGCAAGCTCCACCAACTCAAGATCATGAACACCAGCAGGGACGACGCTGCAGAGTACACCTTCGTGTGTGGAAACGACAGGGTTTCTGCAACTCTGCGTGTTAGCCGTAAGCCAATCCTGAGTTATTTATAGATTTGCTTGCTTGTTGGTTGGTTTGGCTGGATGGTTGATTGTCATCTCTTCATGACAAATGAGGGAAAAAACATAACTCTGTCTTTTCAAATCTTTCAGCCATCCTGATCACCTCTATGCTCCAAGACCTCAATGCTCAAGAGAAGGACACCATAACATTTGAGGTGACTATCAACTACGAGGGCATCACCTACAAATGGCTGAAGAATGGAGTGGAGATTCGATCAACTGACAGATGTCAGATACGCTCCAAACAACTCACTCACACTCTGAGCATCCGCAATGTGCACTTTGGTGACAGTGCTGAGTACAAGTTTGTGGCCGGATCTGCAGAGAGCTCAGCAAAACTGTTTGTGGAGGGTATGGTGATATTTCATCTCCGTAGTCACTTTGGTAAATGACTTCCCATTTCATATTAATAAGGTATTCCCTTCTCTGTTCTTCAGCTCGTGTCATTGAGTTCACAAAACACATCAAAGACATAAAGATCAGCGAAAAGAAGAAGGCCACCTTTGAATGTGAGCTCTCTGAACCTAATGTTCAAGTCACATGGATGAAGGATGGCCAGGAACTGGAACTATCTGACAGGTACTTTTTTCCATATAATCACACATTTATTATAGATTTGTAATAAACGTTGGTCACGAGATTAATTTTCCAATATTTTAGGTTCAAAGCTACCACAGAAAAGTACACCCAGCGCCTGATGATCCAGACTGTTCGTATGTCTGATGCCGGCGAGTACTCTGTGGTTGCTGGCTCAAGCATGTCTAAGGCTCACCTCATAGTGGAGGGCAAGGATGTTCACATCTCTGAGCCTGCTGAGAGGGACATCACTGTAAGTACCCTCTCATTACTACCACGCTTTACATTTGCTGAAAGGTAAAGACTCGTTTTACTCATTATTCTTTACTCTCATACCAGGTGCTTGAGAAACAGAGAGCCACCTTTGAGTTTGAAGTCAATGAGGATGAAATTGAAGGCCGTTGGCTGAAAAATGGAACCGAGATTCAATTCTCTCTTGAGAAACGATTCAACTATGTGACTATAAGGAAGGTGCATCGCTTGACCATCACTGAGACGTACAGGAATGATGCTGGCGAATACACTTTTATTGCTGGGAAGAATAGAAGCAGAGTAAATCTTCATGTCAAGCGTGAGTGCCTTTTTTATCAGCTCCAGGTGTTGTGTTTAGTCATGCTCCAGTATTTCCATTTGCCTCAATCTTTTTTTTTCTTGTTTATTTAAGTCCCTGAGCCTCCAAAGATTGTCAGACACATGCAGCCTTTGTCTGTTGAGGCTGGCAAACCTGCTCGTTTCTCTGTGGAAGCGACTGGCGTCCCTCAGCCCCAGGTCACCTGGTACAAGAACTCACAGGCACTGTCTGCTGGATTCAAGTGCAAATTCCACAGAGATGGAAATGAATACACTTTGTTGCTCATTGAGGTCTTCCCAGAAGATGCAGCTCAGTACACATTTGAGGTCAGCAATGACTACGGTCAGGACTCTACCTCAGCTGTGCTCAATGTGGAAGGTGAGTGTGAGAAAAGAAGTGAAATAATGAGGTCAGCAGTACAGTGAAATATAGATAAACCGGTTTTCCCCCCTTTCATCAGTTTCAGAAGTAGTCTCTCCAGAGGCTGTATCTCCACTGGCCCCTCCTGTGATATTATCTTCTATACATGATTGCTATGTTGACGAGGGAGAGTCGGCCAAGTTCCAGTGCCATGTCTTCGGAGAGGGTAAGTCTCAGGACTGGCCATTATTTACCCAGGACTATCCAATATGCAGAAAATGTATTCTATATATTAGTAATGTGATACAGTATATTATTTAATGAATATTTAAAAACTATATTAATACAATATGTAATTATTACTCATATTTCTGATTATACAGTAACCTCCTCGTTCTGATCCTTTCCGTAGATCTGAAGGTTACCTGGTACTGCAGAGCTACGGAGATTAAGCAGTCTGACATCTGTAGAATGTCTCAGTATGATGACTGCCTTCAGCTGGAGATTGTCAGAGCATATGTTGAAAATGAAGGGGAATACACTTGCGTTGCTCGCAATGCCTCAGGGATGGTCTCTTGTTCTGCAAATCTGAAAGTCAAGGGTCAGTTTCTTATTTATTTATTAATATTATTTTGTTAATGCGCAGTTTGAAAGCCTAATTATCCAACTATACATTCTTAATGTGTGTCCTTTTGGCTTGCTAAATTAGGATGCGCATGTTTTTCACTAATGTATGTGTTGTGTTGAACGAGGCACTTTCTTATTCACCCTTTGGGTTGCTTTAACTGGTTGAACCTCTTATTATCCAGTAGTTAAACATAAACTTTGGTATTACGTAACTGTGATGAACTGTAACTATTATTAAACTAATATGAAAGTCAACTAGTCATGAATGTGAGGGGCCCACAAGGGTTTAAGGGTTAACTAGAGATTAGCCATCATGCATGTCTCACTGCATGAATGTAGAGAGAGTTCCGGTCTGTTCTTTCTTGGCTCTGCCAAACACAACTTATAGACCAATAACCTGCCAGTTTTATGATAGATGACTATGCTCAGACCGTTAGATTTCATATCTTAATGCACTGGTCTTGTTTCAAGCATTCGAAACCAAAACAAAGCTACAAAACGCTTCCTCTCTTGAATGAATGGGCATTCTCTCTTACACTGATTAGGAAAATGCAACTTGGGGATTTCACTTTGCTTGTCAGTCTTTGTTCATGAAGTGCAACACCTCACCTTTTCAACTCCAACAACCCCACGCTACTCTAACTGCCTCTACAGAATCGACTGCACATTATAAACCTTTGAGATTTACATAACTGTCTCATTTTATTTTCTATCGCTCAGATCTCAGTGTGAAAAGCGTAAATAGTGTGTCGAGCACTGGAGTCTCTCTTTCGGAAAGGGTCACCACGCTCACCACGACCCAGACTCACTCTTCATCCTCTGTTCAAACTTTTGAAATGGTTTCCACTGTGACAACAGTATCTGAGCAAAGCATTGATGTCCGGCTGCAAATGGCATCCGTGGAAGAATATACCAAAAGGCCCGCTCTGATTCTGAAAATGACAGATCTGATAGTCAGTCCGGGTGACATGGCACAGTTCAGCTGCTCCTTTGATGGTCAGCCTCTTACTGAAATTGCATGGGACCACAACGGAATGCTACTCTCAGATACAGAGAGAATACAGTGTATGCACCATGAAGATGTCTTGTCTCTCGTCATTCTGAATGTTCAACTTGGGGACCAGGGGAAGTACTGCTGTACTGTTAAAAATAGAAATGGCGAAAATCACACGTCTGCACAGCTCACAGTGGAAGGTGGTTACAGATTCTACTTTATTTTTGATTTCCATTCCATTCCATCCTGCTTCAAGCTTGTAATTAATTTAAAAAGTTGAATATGTTTTCCATGTGGCTGTAACAAATGGAGATTTACATTGTAATATGTCATGTAATTATTTTTAATCCTGTAAAATAGGTTCATCTTCCACAAGCCTGGCATAACACCATCCTCCCATCCCACTAACTCTTTTTTTTAATCAATGCTAAAATATCCTCTTACTGATGAATAATCCCTAATAAATTTCCCTAACTTTATTCTCACTCAGCCAAGGAAGCAAACCCCAAAGCAGAAACACCAATCCCTTCTGATACTGTCAGTAAATCTTCTAAGAGTGAAATCGAGTCCAGTACAAGGACCTCAGATCAAGAAAAACAAGAGTCCATACAGAATGTCGGACTGCTTCATCCCTCCTCCTTGACAGCAAAGTGGTCGATATGCAGGCATTACTTCCCTGACATTGTACCATTGATGGAGCATGATATATATGAAGAGACTGAGCCAGAGTTCCTTGTGCAACTGCCTCCCAAAATCCTTGCCAAGCAAAAAGACAGTGTGTCTCTTTATTATGTAATCAAAGGAATCCTGCCTTCATGTGTGGTTTGGCTACATAACAATGTTGTTGGAGAGTCAAGATCGTACTCACTGAAACACGATGGGCCCTTGGGCTGCTTAAATGTAACGAATATTGGTCCCAGGCAAGGGGGCATTTACACATGCAAAATTATTAATACTGCAGGAGATAATGCGTGCAGCACCCAACTCAGAGCGAAGACAGGTTGGCATTTGCATGCTTTGGTCCTTCTTATGTAAAATTCTGTAAATTCTTACTCTTAGCCTACATTTCTGAACCAGAATGTGACATCTCTCCAAAATACTGCAGTAATAGGAAAACAACTTTTCTTTAGGGAGTCTGACTCTATGTCGGACATCTTCACGAATGTTCTTCAAGGGAGATGTGGTCCATTTTCATAGGATTTGAGCAAAAAATGGTTATAAATGGATTATAAAAGTGAGAATCATCACCTTATCCAGTAAAAACAGAAAAATGTTTTCCAGACTCTTACCTTTATTTTTCCCCCCCTCAATTTCACAGTGTCGGGGGTGGAGGAGAAGCCATTCAGCATGGATGAAGCCAGAGGTAAACTAGTCATGTACAATATTGGTCTGTTAATAATGATAATAATAATAATGTAATTCATTTAATTATTCCCAATAATTAAATAAATTACATTGCAGTGCCCAAATAATTTATAACCATTAAATGGTTGTGAAATTTGCCCTAAAAATTCTTGGTGGTCAGCGCAAAAACTGTAAAACGTAAAAATGTATTTTTTTGTGCTCAGCTTTTTCTAGCTTGGCTGTGTCTACTGAAGAGGACACTTACACTACATGTCTCCAAATAAAAGAAAAGGGCAAAACCTTTGAACTTGAGCCAGAATCTAAATTCTATACAGAGACATTAGAGAAGAAAATAGAAAGGCCAGTTTTTGTAACCAAACTCTCCCCAGCAATTGTAAGTGTGGGAAATACAGCTAAATTCACTGTGACTGTGTCTGGTTTTCCAAAACCTGTTGTTCAGTGGTATCACAATGGTCAGACAATCACCTCTTCCTCTGTTTATACATTCATCCAAGAGAACACAGAACACACACTGGTGATAAATGATGTTAAAAAGGAATTTGAAGGAGAATATTCTTGCACCGCAAGCAACAGACAAGGCAGATCCACATGCACCTCTTTTCTTCACGTTAAAGTGAAAGACACAAAGAAAGTCAAACAACCCTCTGGACAACCGCCCATTTTTACCAAAGCAATTGAGCCTGTACACTGCATAGCTGAAGGCAATGTAGTCTTTGAATACAAGGTTTCAGGAGATCCCCTGCCCAGTATTGAGTGGTTAAGGGACAGCTATCATCTTCAACCCAGTAAAAACTGTAGCATTGTCAATAATGTGGATGGGTCTGGCTTCATAAAGATGGTGGGCGTTCAGCAAAGTGACAGTGGTATCTACTCATGTAAGGCATCCAACCTGCTAGGAGAAGCTTCTTGCAGTGCTGAACTAATTGTGTACCTTAATACTGTCTCAGTATCACAGAAGCAAGAAAAAGTCGTTGAACAGAAACAGAAAACTTACAAAGTGTCTGTGCGTGGACAAGCCACTGAATCTCATTTATTCAGCACAGTGAGTCTGCAGAAAGGATGCCAGGTGGTTTGTACCACTGGCATGGGACAAAGTCAGATTGTAGCAGATGAACATGTAGGGACTCTTTGTGAGATAGATGTTTCTTCTGCAGCAATACATACAGAGCAAATAACTCGACAAATTGCAGTTCTACAGTCTCAGTCAACACAAGAGGGAGTAGCTGTTGCCCCTACCCAGCCACAACCAGTTGTGGCAACACCTTTGAAACAGCTCCACATGGCTGCAGTGACTTCTGCTGTCCAAGAGAGCCAGGGCTTTACAGAGCAGCACTTTGATCGGATCGAAAGTCCTGAGGTCCTGGAGCTTCAGCTGACTGAGGAACACCCCTCAAAAGTGATGTCGGCCATTTCAGAGAGTGTGATGCCTCTTACTGTTGTGAAAGCTGAGCCTTTAACTTGCTTGGAAGGTGAAAGTATACGTGCTGTCGCGGAACCAAAACTTGCCATCAGCAGTCATCAAACTGAGACTAAGTTGGCAAACTTAAAGGAAGAATGTAAGAGCATCCCGTTCCCAGAGAAGGAGAAACCCTTCAAAATAAAAGAAGGAATGAAAATATTACAGTCTGCGATAACTTCAGAGAATCTGCAACTTGCAGAGGCTCATTCTTCAACACTACCAACCTTGGAATGCAGCGAATGTATTGTAGGAAGGGAACAACCTGAGCCAGTTCATATACCTGTCAGTGATGTCAAACATACTTTTTCAAAAGAAAGTGGTTTCGACATACAGAAAATAGATGAGGAAGTTGCGCAGCCCTCCAAAGACCAAATGCTAAAATCTGCCCTCGTTATCAGTGAAAAGCATAAACTTCATGCAGATGAAACAAAAGCAATTGTAGGTTTAGGCAGTGCCATATCTGTGCATGCTCAGAGAGAAGAGGATCAAGTGCTTCATTTACAGGTGGTTAGGGACCAAGATACTCTTTCATCAGAAGGTATATTTACAAATGAGAAACATCAAATAGAGCATGCTGAATCCAGAAAGGGCCCACTCCTCTCGCACACAGGATCAGTGTATGAACAGATAGCTGTCAGATGTGAGCACTTAGCACATATTTCTTCCAAAGAGTCCACAGAATCAGTTAAACCAGAGAAAGAAGCACCTGCAAAACTGCATCTTCAGTCAGTGCAGTCAAAGTTTACTTTATACAAAGAAGGTCTACTCCCAGCACAAGAGCCAAACCAGCAGGTGGCAGTGCAGAGACAGGAAAAGGCTCGAATCCATGCTGTTACCACCGAAGAGAAAAGGGAGCTGACAGCAGATTACTCCAAATATCTTGATGTTGCTGTGACAGGGGTCAAACCTGAACACAGAAAAGAGCCCAGCCCCTTGAGCATTCTCCATGTGGTGTCTGAGACAATGCTGCTCCCGAAGGAAAGCCCTTTAACGCTGAGTGTGAAAGAGCAGTGTGCACTTGTGCAGAAAGAGGACTGCTGGAATATTATGCATGCAGTGTCTGTGTCGAACACCTCTTATTTAGAGGAAGGTCACACGGATGATCTAACAGCAACAGAAAAGTTTGCTTGCAAGTTAAATCTAGAGCCCAAACCACCTCTGCAGCCTCTGCAGATTGAGGAGAAGGCCATATCCACAGAAAGCTGTGTTGTCCTCAAGGCAGCAGAGCAGGACTCTGCTGTTCGAATCAAAGAGGGCCAGTCCTTGAGGCAGGCAGTATTAAAGGAAGAGAAGCAAACTTTGACAAGCGAAGTATCTCAGGACATAATCAAACCCGAGACAAATGTAACAAACTTTACCATTCAGTCTACAAACCCACTTCTATTGACAGAGTCTCAAGAAAGCCAGGCCCTTCCAAAGGAACTCCTGTTTGTAATTGAGATACCAAAATCACACTCTTTAGACATCAAACATCAGCTGAGAAATGCATTACAGTGTGCTGTGGCTCGTGATCAACCGTTAATGCTGGCAGATGTGGTGCGTAGCCTAGAAGTTGTGGAAGTGAAGGAGGTCAAGGCACTTAAAGAACCAACACACACAATGTTCTCATACCTCATTACGACAACATCCATCCCTGTAGAAATAACAGTTGCCTTTAAGGGTGAATATCCACAGACGGCGGATCTCAGAAGTGAACTTCAGGCAACCTTAAACTCCGTTATTTATCAGGGACAGGAAGTCTTAACCTCTGAACAGCTTGACGCATTGCCACTTCTTAGATACCAGAGAATGCAGCCTAGCATGGCTCCCGTAAAAGAGATGCTACCTCCAGTGATGGAGACAGAAAATGTGAAGGGCTTTGCTCCACCAAAAAGTCAGTCAGCGGCTTTGAAGACGGAAACTAAAGATTCTTTACAGTATATAACTGGTCAGAGGCAAATTGTTGTGCAAGAATCTAAAAGTCAGTTGAGTCAGAAAACTGTTGAAGGAAAACTGGACTTTCAGAAGTCCACTGTCACAGTAAAACAAGAAATACAATCTGTATTGGTACAAAGCTTTGAAAGAGACGTAGGTCTTGCAGGCGCCACCTCTTGTGCACCCATGACATCAGTTCCAACAGAGGAATCGACAGGGGGGCTTATTCGGAAAGAAAGAATTGAGGAATTTCTTACAAAGGACATAACCACACAACTGACATCAGAAAAGGCATTCTCCCAGGAACCTTTGTTTGAAAAGGCATTAGAAAATATTGCTGTGGCGGAGGACTCCATGGTTACATTTACTGCTAGAATAAAACACGCTACCGACATAAGATGGTTTTTCAATGGTAAACTGATCAAATCTGGCAAAGAGTTCAAATGTTCCAAAGACCATGACACTTACACTTTAGTAATCCAGAAAGTTAAAAAGGAAAAACACGAAGGAGATTACGCATGCAAGGCTCTGAATGAAGCTGGCAAGGCCTCAACGTCATCAAGGCTCACAGTGGTCTCAAGAGGTTGTATAATTGGGATGTTTTTGTCACCATAATTTAGACATCTAATCATTAACAAATTCAGTGTAGATGTAAGAGATGACGATCATTACTAATAAACCACTATGCGCCTTATTCACCAGCACATTCTCATCAGTTCACCATCAGTTTTGGGGGGGGGATTTTTTTAATCATGTGTGGAAACCTTCACCTCTTCCCTTTACACCAACAATGCCTCTGTACTTCCAGCATGTGTTGGCACATCATACCAAGGTGTGAGTCTTCATCAACTCCTCACAAAAAATAGTTTTCTCTAACCTCCACGTCATTTCTTTTTCACAGTCACTTGAGGACTACCACCGTTTTCACTTCATCCATACTGTTCCCTGCTGACCACAGTTCATCATCTTACTGAATATTTGGTTGGAAAATTAATTTGTGTATTTTGTCTCACACAATTCAGTGCCACCAGTTTTCAAGCGAAAAATCCAGGACCTCGAAATCAACACCGGCAGCCCTGCAAAGTTTGAATGCGAGACCGAAGAGACGCCAAACGTGACCTTCAAATGGTTCAAGTCTAACTCTGAGATCAGACAGAGTGACAAGTACAGGATCATCAGCCACTATACTACAACATCTCTGGAGCTTCTGCACTCAACCAAGGCCGACACTGGAGACTACACCTGCCGTGCTTCCAACAGGCATGGAAGTGATAGCTGCACTGCTAAACTGAACATCACTGGTAAGATAAATGGGTTTTATTATTTAAAGCTTTGCTTCCAGAGTCGGATGAATATTGCTGAAATTCAAAACTATTGGGACCTGAAAGCTTAGAGTGTGTAGATCATTAAAAGCACTGTCTTGGTAGTAAGAATGTAATTTGTATGAATGTTAAAGCTGGCGTCAGCTGTCTGGTCTTTGGAATGAAAGGACACCTCGGTCAGTGTTGGTCGACAATCTTTTTCTGTGCTGCGAGACATGCAGCCATCTTCAAAATAGGATTGTTCATGTATACCTGTGATCTTTAGGATTTGTCTTTGTTGAGTTTTTATTGAGTCAGAGGATGTTCTCTTTTGTGCCGAATGTGTTTTTGTACAATCTTTCCGTCTGTCTTTACAAAGTCAGTCAAAAAACAAATGTGTATTGTGAAAAGTGGATCTTCGCAAATGAACATTGTCCATCAAGGTTGCTACCCTTACAATGCACACCACATAGTGTTGCTACAGCCTTGTGCAGTCCAGATGTTTTTGTAGCGAAATCAATGTTTGGTAAAGTTTTGACAAATTGAGTGCAGCTTTGGGCACCCTACTATATCATCAGAGTCAGAAAACTTTATTGACCCTGTAGGGAATTGCTCATGTGATTTCCTCCAGGGATCAATAAAGTGCTCTTATTCTGATTCTGATATAGTAGGGTGCCCAAACCTGCACTCAACATGTCAAAACTTTAACAAACATAACATTTCTCCACTAAATCTGGAATGCACATATACTAAAATATCTTATATCATATCTTCACTGAGTCTGCAGTGGACTCAACTGGTGTAAATATTGTTTGGAAAACAAATGGCAAACAGCTCTATAATGCAATGGACTATAAAAACCACATGTATCATAAAGCAAAACTAAGAGATGCAATTTATCAGAATTTACATATGGTGATCTTAAAAGCACACGTTTGTGTCAGAAGGTAAGTACTTATCATATTCCGTGTTCATGGCTTTTGTGAAGCACATGTATGTATTGTGGTGTAGAGCCCTGCTTTGGGAACGGGATCCTGTGGGTTCAGCTGAACCCAAAGCAAATCTTGCTGGATTGGGCTGGTTTAAAGTTGCCATGATTGGGCAGGAGCGGGTCCCAAAATGGTTAGCAGAATGGAGGATGCTGTTGAAGTTGTTGAAGTTGTAAAATTAAGAAGGAAGAATATAAAACAAAACAAAAGTTTGGGAAATCAGTTAAGATCTGGACTTTGTGTTGTGTGAATTGTGGCAAAGTGCTAGTCCACAACGGGCAGAAATCTGGCACATCAGAAATTAGGAGACTCCCCTGCCCCTTTCATTTATTGCCCAGTCAGACAAAGCTGAAATTGGTAGACAAACCAATTCTCCCCTCTGTTTGCGGTTCTCTTCATGTTTCACATCGTCTGTGAAAGTGCCAGGGCACGCCATTAACTTACAATCATAGCACATGGACAGCTTTTTAATTTTATAAATATATTTTAATTCATTTCTTTATGTTTCTGGGGTTTGCAGAAATTCAGGGGGTGGGCGTTAATGGTCATAAATTTAGCGGGACTGAATGGTAATTGTCAGAAATTCAGCGGGAGTGGGCGGTAATGCTCAGAAATTCAGCAAGAGTGGCCGGAAATGGTCAGAAATTCAGAAGGAGTGGGCGGAAATGGCCAGAAATTCTGTGAGAGCCAGCGGTAGTGATCAGAAATGAAGAGGGAATGGCAGGTAATGGACAGAAAATCAGTGGGAGGGAGCAGGATTTAAAAAATACTCCCTTGCAGGGCTCTGTTGTGGTGTATAAAGTTTTTGTGTCCTTGTGGTTTGTCAAAAAATTGGATTTCGCTGTACTTTGGATATCAGTTTTGTCCACAGTCACATGTTTGTGTGTCCCCTGTTTCATACGTTCTTATGTTTTTGTGCTTGATATGGTGCAAAGCCACTTTTGAGGCAGGTCTTGTGAGAATATTATTGTTGCTGTTGAAGTAGTGCAATTTATTAACACATTTAGCTAAATGCTAAAATTGGCTGGTTTTTTAAAGTTTTATTGCGCATAAAATGCTGTCAATAGTCATGGCGACTAGAAGATTAATATTAATGTCCATAGGTCTCATGATCATGATTATGATCATAATTTTCATTTTTATTCTCAGAATCCCTGTCCGTCACAAAAGAATTACAAATGCTGGATGTAGAGAAGGGACAAAGTGGTGTGTTTCAATGTGAGGTTCTTGGTACTGGCCCATTTGGATTTAACTGGTTTAATACAAAAACACCAGTTGCTTTGGATAAAATGCACAGTCTTCATTTTCAAGATTCTATTGCACATTTGGCTATGCACTCTTTTGAAAAATCAGACATTGGGAAACGCCACTATTATTTATCAAATGAAGTTGGACAGATCTCTTCTGAATCAGTTGCAGAGTTGAGAGGTTAGTATTTCAGAGAAAGAACAGCCTTTGCTGGTTCCCCCTACCACTAACAAGTGTGTTGCAACTAACACGCAGCGTGGGCTGTAGTTTCAAGCTTTGAACAGCTAACAAAGCCTTGGGCAACTCGTGTATTTCTGATGGAGGCATGGCCAATACTGTAATGGTGATGATCAGTCTGCAATATCAAAACATTTCAAACACGAGCCAGAAAGCTACCAAATATCTGCAGTTTTGCAAACTCATTTGACATGATGTAAGGGGGATGTTGAGCATTTTATTATATTTCAGTGGAAAAGCATTCAGTTATTATTCATAAGATTATTTTTAGTGTCTCTCAACACATATTGTTCATAGTGAATTTTGTATACCATCACTGAAAATAAACACATGCAAACATATGTGAATTAAAAGTGTGCAGAAGGGAAATACAGCTGTTCCCTTTAAGACATCTCTGAAATGAGATATGATGTTTTGAAGCCATTGAGATGGTGCTCTTTTCCTTCAGCTGAAATGTATCATCTTATAAAACAACTCCATGGTTTTGTATCTTCTGGCATTTGGGAACTTTGGTTCTCTGTTCTTGGGGAGATCACAGTTAATTTGCTTTTGTGCTCCGTCTTTCTTGCCCTCTCGGAACTCTTATAACAGGATTCTGCGTGGACTTTTCAACATGGATGAGAATTAAACTCTTTATCAGACCTTGGAAATTTGGCCTTTGAGCTTATTTGCAGATTGCAAAATCAAGGAATACAATTTGTTCATTGAGCAAAGAAGATCCTGAAGCCTTGCCACAAATCTGATTTTAAAACATAATGGAAGAATGAAGGGTCCCCTAAAACTAAATCCAGGAATTCGGATTAAATGGATAATAATCTTGGAATCTTTCCAGCTTTAATGGATTTTATGGTCTTGAAAATGGACTTGCTTATTATGTTCAACGAAGGTCTCTTTATCGAAGTGTACTTCATGAAATTAATCATTTTCAAAGGAGAAAAGGATTTTTATGGACAAGATGAGCAACATGAACTTTGAAAAGGAATTCGTTTCATACCACTTAGACAATCAAATTGGGATGTTCTTTGGGAGGAGACAACCAAGGAAACTACTGGAAGATACTATAATCTTCAACGCTTCTTTGTTAGCTCACTTTCAAGGTTTATGACAAATATCTGTGCGATTGTTTGTTTGAGAGTCTGGGTGGGGCAACGTGGAGGACATTTTTTCTTATCTTCAGTTCATATTTGGACTTATTTTTTTCAAAGGCCAAAGTGCCTCATCATGTCTCAGGAGAACCGATGTCAGACAAAGATGCCCCATCCCAGCTCTTAAGGCACACCTCTTGTCTAAAATACTTGAAGAACAAGAAAAGACAAAATGTTTATCAGATTATGGAAGAAAGAAGATGAGGTCAAGTCTCCCATAGAACTCTTTTAACTTTAAATCTCTTGTCATATCCCCAGACAGCACAGATTCCAGGATTGCTCTTAATGTCCTTTGGATGTCCTTGGATAGTATTCTTGGAATATTATTAGTATGAATGCATTGCTTGTTGTTGAAAAAGCTAATAATGAACCTGGCCTATTGACAAATTCTTTTTTTCTTTTTTAAAAATATGCATTTCCTACAAATAGCATTTATAATGGAACTACTTCTATAAATAAATATTTTCTCAAAGGATCTTACATTGAAGCTGGTGTAACTTATTGCCTTACTGTTTCTCACAGCACCAGCACCTCCCTGTTTTATGAAGAAGCTGAGCAACATCTCTATCCCTATGAGCCATAAACTCCGACTTGAGTGCACATTCACTGGATCCCAAAAAATGTTTGTTACTTGGTACAAAGATGGAAAGCAACTTTATGCTTCTTATAGATACAACACCAAAGTAACCAAGAACTCCTGTATTTTGGAATGTCTCCATGAGTGTACCAAAGAAACCACAGGAAGATACTCGTGTGAAATTTCAAATGCTTATGGAAGAGACATTTGTCATGCTGAAGTGATTGCTGTCACAGGTTCGTAAGCACGTCTCTCCAAGTATGAAAGCTCCTCTGAAAATACCACATTTATAAACCGATACATATTTCTACATATGTATTGATCTACACATAATGTGTTCTGCATGCCCAGCATGTTCAGAACATTCATTCTCTGGTGCTTGTTATTAGTTATCTAAACCGTTACCGTTGTTCTTCTCAGAACCTGCTCGATTTGAAGCAAGACTTAGGGACATCAGTATCCCAATGAGCAAAAAACTAAGGCTTGAATGCAAATTCTATGGTGCCCCAAAGATATTTGTCACATGGTACAAGGATGGCAAACAGGTTTATGCCTCATATAGATACAACACAAGGGTCACCAAGAACACCTGCATCCTGGAGAGTCTCCATGAGTCTTCCCACGAAACCACTGGCACATACTCCTGTGAAGTTTCAAATTCTTATGGCAGCGATATTTGTCATGCTCAAGTCACAGCTGTGACAGGTTGGTATATTACAAAGTACTGTGACAATTATCTGGAAATGCTCACCAATTACTTTTAGCACTATACTGTTCCTTCTTTTTTAATTTAGTAAAATTATGAGGCACCAGATAAGTAAAAATAGCCATAGGAAAACCCACATTTAAAAGTGAGCCTTATAGCCAAATTCTATGGATTTGCGAGGAAATATCACTGGTTTATTAACTGGTCCAATGCTGTTTCTTCAGAACCTGCCCAATTTGTGAGAAAAATGAAGGACACATTTATTCCAGTGATACATATGTATAGATCAATACATATGTAGAAATAACCTGTTCTGCATGCCCAGCATGTTCAGAACATTAGCTCTGTGGTGCTTGTTATAAAATATGTCAACCGTTTACCGTTGTTCTTCTCAGAACCCGCTCGATTTGAAGCAAGACTTCGGGACATCAGTATCCCCATGAGCAAAAAACTATGGCTTGAATGCAAATTCTATGGTGCTCCAAAAATATTTGTCACATGGTACAAGGATGGCAGACAGGTTTATGCCTCGTATAGATACAACACAAAGGTCACCAAGAACACCTGCATCCTGGAGAGTCTCCATGAGACTTCCCACGAAACCACTGGCACATACTCCTGTGAAGTTTCAAATTCTTATGGCAGCGCTATTTGTCATGCTCAAGTCACAGCTGTGACAGGTTGGTATATTACAAAGTACTGTGACAATGCTCACCAATTTCTTTTAGTTCTGTACTGTGCCTGCTTTTTGAATTTAGTACACATACGAGGCACAAGATTCTATGGATTTGCGAGGAAATATCACTGGTTTAATAACTGCTCTGATGCTGTTTCTTCAGAACCTGCCCAATTTGTGAGAAAACTGAAGTACACAATTGTTCCTATGAGCCAGAAACTGAGGCTTGAGTGCACATTTAAGGGAGCCCAGAAACTATTTGTGACCTGGTACAAGGATGGGAAGCAGATCTATGCTTCTTATAGATACAACACCAGAGTAACAACGGATTCCTGTGTTCTGGAGTGCTTACATGAGACAACACCAGAAACATCTGGTCTATATTCATGTGAAGTATCAAATGCTCATGGATCCGACATCTGTCATGCTGACGTGATAGCAGTGACAGGTTCGTAATCTACTGAATCTTGGAAAATTAATTTTATAATACATCATCCCAGCATGTCTTTTATGTATAAGAAGCACCTAAGTTTATATTAGCATTCATGTAATTGGTATGACAATCTTCCTCCCAGAGCCTGCCCGTTTTGAGAAGAAACTAGAGGATGTTGCATTCCCAATGAGCAGCAAACTAAGACTTGAATGCAAATTCAAAGGAGCACCAAAATTATTTGTCACCTGGTACAAGAATGGCAAACAACTCTATGCTTCCTACAAATACAACACAAAAGTAACTAAAAATTCCTGCATCCTCGAGTGCCTGCATGAATGCAACGTGGACACACCTGGAACATACTCTTGTGAAGTTTCGAATAGTTATGGAAGCGATATTTGTCATGCTCAAGTGACTACAACAACAGGTTCGTATGTTAAGACGAGCTCTGGATATTTGTTTTATTTGCTGTAGTGTTAAATCAAACCCTCAAAGGATTTTGGAGAAGCAGCAGTCATTTTTAATTTATTTTAATGGTGGTGTTTCCCTCAGATTCTCCCCGTATTGTGAAGAAGCTTAAAGGTGTCATCATCCCTTATGGTCAGAAACTTCTGCTGGAGTGCACCTTCACTGGAGCTCAGAAAATCTTTGTCACGTGGTATAAAGATGGCAAACAGATCTATGCATCGTATAGATACAACACTAAAGTCACTGAAGATACCTGCATTTTGGAGTGTTTACATGTGTGTACCAGAGAAACCACTGGAAGATACACTTGTGAAGTTTCTAACTCCTATGGAAGTACGAGCTGTGATTCTCAAGTGACAGTAATTACAGGTTTGTAAGCCATTAAGTTGGGGACATATTCTTACCACCATTAAAAGACAATTATTAAATATATCTTTAAGCAATTTATGAACAACAGTTGACCTCAGGTCTATTAAAATTCTTGAGAGCCTGTTACTAGCGAAAACAGTTCTGATAAATAAATGTGATATTTCATGCAGAACCTGCCTGCATTGTGAAGAGGCTCATGGACATCTCAGTTCCTAAGAGCAGCAAATTGCGACTTGAGTGCACATTTACAGGGGCACCAAAGATCTTTGTTACCTGGTACAAAGATGGAAAGCAGCTATATGCCTCATACAGATACAACACAAAAGTAACTAAGAATTCCTGCATCTTGGAGTGCCTTCATGAATGCAATAAAGATACTCCAGGAAGATATTCTTGTGAAGTTTCAAATTCCTTTGGGAGTGATATCTGCCATGCTCAAGTGACCACAGTGACTGGTTAGTGTTTACTATTGCATTAGCTCCACTGTTTACTATATTTAAACCATTTTTTAACTGGTATCATCAAATATCTCAATAATGGTATCATCGAATATTGCAATAATCTTTTGCAATGACAATCTTCTCAGATACTCCCCGCTTCGTGAATACGCTGAAAGACATTTCCATCCCAATGAGCCAAAAACTGAGACTGGATTGCTCATTCACTGGAGCCCAGAAACTGTTCGCCACCTGGTACAAAGACGGCAAACAGATCTACGCCTCTTACAGATACAGCACTAAAATCACAGACAACATGTGTATCTTGGAATGTTTACACGAGTGCACCAAAGATACAGCAGGAAAGTACTCTTGTGAAGTCTCAAATGCTTATGGAAGAGATATTTGCCATGCAAAAGTGGCCGTAGTCACAGGTTTGTAAGCCTTCATTGTCTATTATTGTTTTCACATATGTGAGATGCAGATCATCAAGACAAGGCTAAAGTGTTTCAATCCTCTTTCTCTCAGAACCTGCCCGCATTGTAAAGAAGTTGACCGATTTCTCTATACCAATGAGCAAAAAACTAAGGCTTGAATGCTCATTCACCGGAGCTCCAAAAATGTTTATTACTTGGTACAAGGATGGCAAGCAACTCTACGCATCTTATAGATACAATACCAAAGTTACATCCAACTCATGTGTATTGGAGTGTCTCCACGAATCCAATAAAGAAACCACCGGAAAATACTCCTGTGAGGTTACAAATGCATATGGAACCGATATCTGCCACTGTCAAGTGACCGCAGTTACAGGTTTGTAAATTGCATAGGACTCTGGACGATGCTTGCTTGTGTTTCGGGAAATGTCACCTTCCATGTCATGCTCTTGTAAAGTCTTAAATCTGTGTACCTTTACAAGTGAGCAAGTTGATATTGCAGGGTTGGACAGCATGGTGCTTGAGATGATTTTCTTTGCTGTTGTTCAATGGTGATTTGGTGTTATGCTATTATTGGCAGTTGTTGCATGAGTTTGGAAGACATTGGTTAAAATCTCACTGTCCTCACCAACGTTTCTGTTCTACGAGGATAGCAGGCATGCGTCTTAAACGAATGATTATTTATTTGTGTATTTTATGGACATGTTTGGATTGACTTGGCTCCATTTGTCTTCTTGTCTGCACGTTTTTGAAGAGGTTGGGATGTTTGCGCTTCTACAGCTGGATTTCCTACATGGAAAATGGAAATTGGAAATTGAATGGTTTGTTCTGGCATGTTGTTCGGGGTGTTTTTTTTGCTCATTTTACAAGACCGACATCTTAAAATGTAAAGTGAGGTTGAGGTGAGAAAATTCTTGAGTCAGATTGTATGGCTGAAGGACTTCGAAAATAGAGTCACATGAAAAAATAAATATTCCCGTTTTAATATAATTTTGGAGATTCTTGTGATGTGCACAGGTACTCAAGTACTCAGTTTATCATTTAAAATCACTATTAAAATATTTATTTTTCAAGTGACTCATTATTAAATAATCATCTTCAGTCTGTACTATCAGATTTTAAAAATTTCCCATCTCAGCGTCCCTTTGGATGTCATCAAGGCGGTCGTGTGAAGTGAGCATGTGGCGTGTTCTTCTGGTGGTTATAGTTCTGACGAAAGTGATTTAATGATTCTGCTGTCCCTCGTAGAACCTGCTCACTTTGTGAAGAAGTTGAAGGACACAGTTTTCCCAATAAGCAACAGACTGAGGCTTGAGTGTACATTCACTGGAGCTCCCAAGTTGTTTGTAACATGGTACAAAGAAGGAAAGCAACTGTATGCCTCATACAGATATAACACAAGAATGACAGAGAATTCCTGCATCTTGGAATGCCTTCATGAGTGTAACAAAGACACTCCGGGAAAATACTCTTGTGAAGTATCAAACTCCTTTGGAACTGATATCTGTCATGCCAATGTGACAACTGTGACAGGTTTGTATCACTTTGGATTCCTCACATTTTCAATAGAACTACATTTTTTTCCAACAATTTGATATTGTCACCGTGTTTAGTGTGGAGAGAGTTATATTAAGGATGACAACGTTTTATTTTTTCCCCTCACAATTATTCAAATGATGATTGATTTGTTGTTCCTCTCAGAACCCGCCCGGTTTGAGCAGAAACTTAAGGATATGAAAATTGCGATGAACAAGAAACTGAAGCTAGAGTGTACATTCACTGGTGCTCCAAAACTGTTTGTCACATGGTACAAGGATGGCAAACAGATATATGCCTCTTATAAATACAACACAAATGTTGTTGGAAACTCCTGCTCTATAGAATGTCTACACAAGTGCACTAAGGACACTGCAGGAAAATACTCTTGTGAAGTGTCAAACTCCTTTGGAAGTGACATCTGTCATGCTCAAGTGACTGTAGTCTCTGGTTAGTAGAACATTCTGGACTTCTGGATATTATTCTTCTATTAAAGGATTTGAAATAATGCAAAATCTAAAACTAATGCTTATAGATGGATGTAAAGCTAATGCTAATGCTAATATCGAGCACTTTGTTGAAGAGCAATGATTAGTCTGTCCTGGAACCATGAAAGTTAAATGATTGGTTTGATGTTGTTCCTCTCAGGACCCGCTCGATTTGTGAAGAGGTTGTCCAACCAGGTCCTCAAGGAGGGCCAAAAATTGAGGCTTGAATGCTCATTCACTGGAATGGAAAAATTGTTTGTCACATGGTATAAGGACGGCAAACACATCTACGCCTCTTACAGATATAACACCAAAGTTATTGGAAATACTTGTATCTTGGAATCTCTTCACGAGTGTGATGTAGACACTTCTGGAAGATACTCTTGTGAAGTTTCAAACGATGATGGAAGTGATATCTGCCATGCAGAGGTCATTGTAGGGGCAGGTCAGTAAAATGCAGTAAAATCTTTCAAAGGACTGCATGCACCAATTTCGGGCCGTTCCTGCTTTTCCTGCCTTACTCATTGACCGAATGCGTACGAACTTTCAGGAGAAAATGTCTAGCTATCAAGACATGAGAACGCCCCGCTTTATGAGTACTCAAACAAGTTAAAGAGAACTGATAGAATTTGATATCTGTACTGATGGATTGCTTCCTATATATCCAGGCTTAAGCGTAGCTGAATGAAAATATACATGCTGTGTATACTTGCTTTGCACCAAAGTTACTTGCCTTGCATCAGATAGAGTTGAAACTGCTTCTTGTGCTTTTGCACTTTAAGGTTGGCTCTGTTTACAAAGGAACTCTTCTGTATTTAACTGGTACATTTAAAGAGTATGCTCATATTTGATAGAAAGCTTTTCTCACAATTGTAACATACGAGTGTGGAGCAAGTGTGCCATTAAAGAAATGACCAGTAAAGGTTTTTAGTTGGCAAAGGATGGCATTAAGATGAATACAGGGGGAAGCTATAACCTATATCTTGTTTGGACAGTAGCCAATGTCAGACTGTTTGAAGGCAGATACTGTAGACTCAGGGCTGTGCTCCTGCCATGGTAATAATGAGAGATCAGGAGAGACTTGTGTTCTGCTTGGCCCTTTCTGAAACATTTGACATTTTCCACTCATTGTATGAATGTATAAATGTGTGTATGTGTGTTTGTGTGTCTGTGTGTTTGTGCGTCTGTGTATGTGAGAAATAATCTTAACATATGTTTGGTTTTCAGATCGGAAGATACCACCAGCCTTCACTACAAAGCCCTCTGAACACATAGAGGAAACTGTGGGCAAACTGGTTAAGCTTGAGGCACGTGTATCTGGATCTCAGCCACTGGCTGCCACCTGGTACAAAGGTGGCCAGGAAATCTTCAGCTCTAACAACTGTGAAGTGACCTTCAAGAGCAACATGGCTGTGCTGTGTATTAAGGCAACCAAAATTTCAGACAGTGGCACATACACTTGCAGAGCCGCTAACGAAGCTGGTACTGCCTCATGTGAGGCTGTGGTCAACATTACAGGTATTGAATTTACTCGTAATCGGGTTTTTTCAACAATCTTTTAGTTTTTTATCCCCTTTGTGTAGCTGGTGATCAGAAGGTTGTGGGTTTATATCCCAGGACTGCTAGTGGCACCACTTCCCTTGAACAAGGGACCGTCCTTCAATACTGCTCACCGGGCGCTGCGCCAGTGGCGGCCCACTGCTTCACTTGGTGAATGGGTTGAATACATAGAAAGAATTTCTTACTGCTCACACTGCATGCTGTGATGTGCTGCGTTCACACATTACTTTACAGTAAGATGTTCAGTTGTTAAAAGCTCTCAATGAAGTCCTCAGAAATTGTCAATGAATTTCTGTTTTGTTTCGGTGTTATAAAATGTGTGATGCGATCAGTTTGAAAGCACAATATATTATCTTTACATAAAATCACACTTTGTCTCATTTCTAAGCAATAAACAATGTAGAGGTGGAGTAAAATTAAGGATGTTTGCAACATTGAGAAAATAAAGTCAAAACATGTAAACACTTTGCTTAAGACACTTGTCATTAAGTGCAGACACTTTGTTACTGGTCTTCGGGGACTGCAGTGATGACTCCTTTTTAGTCTGATTGCCTTTTTGTTTTGTTTTTTTGATATCTAGAACAACAAAAGCCACCAAGCTTTGATACCACCCTTGAGCCTTTGACAGTAAACGAGGGCGAGAGACTTAAGCTTAGCTGCAAGATCCGAGGTGCTCCTCCACTGAAAGTTCAGTGGATGAAGGACAGAAGGGATGTGATGCCTTCTGCCAACACCAAAATCACATTTACAGATGGGACCGCAACACTGAATATCGACAAGGCATCTTTAACGGATGCAGGAGATTACCTGTGCAAGGCCACCAACAATGCTGGTAGCAATTTCTCCAAGACCAAGGTCACTGTCAAAGGTATGATGCCACTCTTGGAATGTGACTAATGAATGTGCTCATTGCTCATATTCCATTCTTACATGATTTTAAGTCTTTTCATTCTTGCAAGATGCTGCTGAAATGTATAATTTAATATTTTTCATGTCCATTCATGACCTTAAAACATCACTTGTGTCATACAAGATCTGCATTGCTCTTATCTTATAATTTATAATGACAAATTTCTTATATTCCTAAACTGTGTCATACAATAGCCATGAGAGTTTTTATGCCTCTTGTTACTGCATGTACACTCCAGATTGACAGATTGATCACTTGTTTGCCTTCTGGTTTTATGATGTTCTCTTTCTGGTTTGTGATGTTCTTTGAAGAAGAAACTTTCACAGTTCAAGTTTTGGATCATATTTCTGTAAGAAAGTTTGAGATGTCTTAAAGCTATATTCATTATGGAGTTACAGCTCTTGCTAGTTGAGTTTGAGGAGTTTTTCATAATGGTTCTTTGGAACTGCGATTCAAATCAACAAGTTGTAAGTCCCTTCATCCATTCATTCTTTTTGCTCTTCAACTGCTGGGTTCATTTAGCGAAAGCAGGAGCAGCTCCTGTGCCAGCTCAGGCCACCCCTGCAGTGCCCGTGGCCGCTAAGAAATTGGACAACTTGTTCTTCATTGATGAACCAAAGAGTGCTCGTGTCACTGAGAGTAAGTGGTGCTCACTAGATGCTGTGACATTTGTGAAGGTGCGATGTTATGAAGTTGATATTTAATTTTGAGCAAAATGATGGAGTCCTCTAATATTCTTGCAGAGAGCACTGCTACCTTCATTGCCAAGGTTGGCGGTGATCCCATTCCTAACGTCAAATGGATGAAGGGCAAGTGGAGGCAGGTGAACCACGGTGGTCGTGTCAGTATTGAGCAGAAGGGCCAAGAGGCCAAGCTGGAGATCAATGAAGTGACTAAATCTGACTCTGGCCAGTATAGATGTATAGCATCCAACAGACATGGGGAAATTGAGTGCAGCACAGACCTTAATGTTGTCGAGAAGCTAGACAATGCCCCTGAAATGGTGAAGCTGAAGAAGTGAGTTTAATATTTGATACTTGCTTTATATCATGAATCAATAATGAAGTCAATCTTTTCAGTCAAAAAAGGAAGCACCTTAATGACATTTGACTGTCTTTTGTCACGTTCAGGACACCTTCAAAGCAAAAAAGTCCAAAGGAAGACAAAGACATTGACATAGTTGAGTTGTTAAGAAATGTAGATCCAAAAGAGTACGAGAAGTACGCTCGTATGTACGGCATCACAGACTACCGCGGCCTTCTGCAGGCCATCGAGCAGCTGAAGCAGGAGAAGGGCGAAGAAATTGGAAGACCGGTAGATTTAACTCTCTCTTTTGATATTTGGTTTTCTGATTGGCTATGAATCGCCATTCTGCAGTATATGTAATACTTAATGCTCTTTTTTGAATCAGGAACGAGAGTCTGATGAAGATTTGGCTAGGCTCGTGTCTGATTTGCAGAGGAGAATGGAGCACACTGAAGTATGATTCTTTTTTGAAAAGCAGCAGCAACAACAACATCTAGAACAACAACTTCTTGTTGAAAATTCAGGTCATGCTTTGTTGAGCCGTTTACTGATGGAACATGTGCACTTATTTTCTCTTTTCAGCCCGTTACCCTGCTTAACGACATCAAAGACCAAACAACTCAAGTTAATAATGAGGCAGTGTTTGAGTGCGAAATTAAGATCAACTACCCCGAAATCACTCTATCTTGGTACAAAGATACACAGAAGCTCGAAACCAATAGTAAATATGAAGTTAAAATTACGGGTGACCGCCACTTGTTGAAGATCAAGAACTGTCAGAAGAGCGACCAAGGAAATTACCGCATCGTTTGTGGCCCACACATCTCCAGTGCCACACTGTCAGTTTTGGGTAAGTCCTCTCTCCAGTCCTTGTTTTACATTCTGTTTACAGTTTTTGAAGTTTACTGAGGCAAACTGACCACCTCTTCTGCAGAGAGTGATGAGTATAAGCAGAAGGCTTTACCTGGTAAGGAGGCAAAGCTGCCGAGGGTGCAGTGATCTCTAATACACAAATGTATGAGTTTCTCACATCTATTGTATCACTTTTGAGGATCAGTTTCATTAGCAGCAACAGCAATCCAAGTAAAAACAATCCAAGTCGCCTCTGGCTTACTGACTAGGGGCTCGGACCTGGACTCTGTAAATCTGCTTCGTGAAAACATGGTTGCAAAAATACAATCAAACTGAATTGAACTGAGTTAAAATATATCTTTACACGTGCACAAGTTTCACGTGGCTATCACTAACCTCTTTGCTCCGATCTTGTCTTTTCACTAATAAACTTTCTTCCTTGCGTTTTCGAATGCTCTTGAACTGCTTGCCCCTAGTGGGCCTATTCTTGTTAGGTGAACAGTTCTTGAACAACTCGTTGTCTTCACTCAGCCTAATCTTGGAATGGTAATAAATGAAATGTGTGTATATTAAGGCAAAAGCTGATTGTTCAAATCATGTCTTATTTGTAGCCGATCAAATTCAATTCACCAAACGCATCCAAAACATTATGGTGAAGGAACGCCAGACCGCTACGTTCGAGTGTGAGCTGTCCTTTGACAATGCTGTGGTCACATGGTATAAGGACTCTTGGGAGCTTAAAGAGAGTCCAAAATATTCCTTCAGATGTGAGAGACGACGTCACTTTATGGTCATCCGTAATGTAACGTCTGATGACGAAGGTTTGTAGACTACATCTTGGAGGTGCTTCTATTTCAGTTTGCATTTAAATGAAAGACCCTTAGTCACCTTCACCAATAATCTTTTAGGCGTGTACTCAGTGATTGCGCGTTTGGAGCCTATGGGTGAAGCTACAAGTACAGCTGAGCTTTATCTGTCAGGAAAAGGTACCAGTTACTAAATCGTAGAATGGCATTGAAATGAGTTACATTTATTTGATATGGTTACTGTATCCCAGTAGTGACATTTTACCTCCTTTCACAGAATTTGATCTAGGAACAATGTCCTATGGTGAGTAATTTGTAACTAAGATCCCCAAAACCTATTAAACCAGTTTGATTAATTATTCCCACATGAGTATTTTTATAAATCAACTCCTAGCAAAAGAAAGAATAACACTCTACTCTTTATATGTGTAGATGTCCCTGATACAACAATACAAGTACCTGAGTTGTCATCTGTTATTAGTCTAAAAGGTAAGACTAGAAGAAATGTCATTCAGCAATATTAAATAATAGTTTTCTAAACCATGCCGTTGTAATAATAATTACTTTTTCCAATTATTTCATATCCAAAAGAAGAATCATCTGAATATTATTATGAAGGACAGAGTGAAGTGACAGGTACTATCTCTACTGTTTCTTCACCTATAACCAACTTCACAGTTTTCTGCCATTTCTAAGCTTTCCATCTCGTAACCGTCAACAAATCATGATTTGTGTCATATTAACCCCCCACTGCCTTATAACCATGATGACAATACGCATCCATTTTATATCCATACATCAGTGCCTAATTTGTTGTAATGTATGTCACCTATAACCACATTTAAAAGTTACATTGAGGACATTTTGCTTCTAATTAATTAACCAAAATTAAAGTTGGCTTGAAATAAAACCTTATAACAATTCACATCTAATTTTAATAATAGAATCATCATAAACTTAATAAACCCAACAGCACATATATGTTGTGCACAAATTTGGTAATGCAATGAAGTGCGCTTCATGATATTTTTCTTTATTAATGTTGATTTTTTTTTTTTTCTTCTGTTCTTGCATAATCATTTTGGGGCAAATTTGGTACACCAGAGTATGAGAGTTGGACAATCCAGGAGAAACAAATAATTCATGAATTCTCAGCAGCAGAAGGTATAATGTGTTTAAAAAAAGCCCATTAATACCTGAGAGCTCAGTGTTAGCTCGCTTTTCTGTGAATGCTGTTTTTCATCTTTTCTAAACGTTCTACTCTTGTCTTTCCTCACCACCCGCTGTTGGATAGTGCTTGAATGTTTGTTTTCCTCCACTGACCAATAACCCACATATTCACCCGATTTCTCCCCCATATTTAATCCATAGGTGTTGTGCTGTATACTGAGTCCAACAGGATCTGGGAGAAGTTTGGTCTTACTTTGCATGTCTAAGTGTGTGTTTGTTTTCCATCAGAATTGAAGAAGCCCGTTGAAGAAAAGGTCACCAAAGTTGTGGCAGAAAAGACAGAGGAAAAGCCTAAAAGAGGTATTAAGAGAACACCTTGCTTGTGCCTGGCTGAGCTTATGGCTGTCGAACTGCTATTAACCTTACAAATGCCAAGACTTAAAGCCACCTGCCAAGCCTCTTAAACTGTCTCTTAATCTACTGTGTTGTTTTTGAATGTGTTTATGTGTGTGTATGTATGTATGTGTGTTTGTATGTATGTCCTTCCTGTCTGTATTTCTGTATGTATATATGTATATGTATATATGCTTTTATTAACATTGTGCCACCATGTGTGTTTTTGCTAAATGGTTACTATGCCTTTATGTGTTTTTGCATTTCTTCTAATGTCTTTGCAAACATGCTTCATGCATGTCTGCCAAAACTTTATAAATGTAAACTTGGTAGCAGAAGTTTAACAGAAGAACATGTGTTTTAAGTACCTGAAGTTTCCATGAAACCAGAAGAAGCATTTGTGCCGGAAACTCCAAGACCGCCTAGAGGTATTTGCTTCTTTGTGTCGCCCTTATTCATCTGTTTCAGTCTTTTGATGTCTGTATTTCTCAGAGTGGTTTAGTTTTCAATTAAAATGTTGTATTATTTGTATGTTGGTTTGTTTACATGTTTTCATGTGTGTGTTGATGTGATACAGTGCTTAAACTAAATTGTATTCTTGTTGTGCTGATGATGTTTCTAAGAACTTGAAGTGAAGAAGCCTGTAGAGGAAATAGTTACCTCAGTAAAGGTGGTCGAGGCAAAAGGACAACCTGCGCCTAAAGGTATTGACATAAGTGTTGAATGTGTCCTAAGTGTAGGATTATTTATGTGTTGTACGTTCTGAGTCTGTAAGTTTGGGTGTCAGTGTGTTTGTGTTGAGATGTAAATGGCTAGTAAACATCTTGTGTATGTCCAAGCTGTCAAATATGTTGTTCTGTATTCGTTCTTAAAACTGTATTTGTGTTGGTTAACAGTCTGATATGTGTCCTCTTGTTAAAACGTATTGTTATCATTCTTATCTCTTTGTGTGTTCTGTCACTTAGCCCCATCTCTTAGACTAATAGTTTTCTGTCTTACTTGAAAATGTCTCAAAACCTGCAGCTCCTGTGGTGCCTGAGCCTAAACCACAGGTGCCACCTGAGCGTAAAGAGGTTCCAGTAGCTGCTCCCAAGCCAGAGTCTAAACCAGAGCCCAAACCTGAGCCAAAACAAGAGCCAAAACCTGAGCACAAGGTTACACCAAAACCAGAGCCAAAGCCAGAGCCCAAACCTGAACTTCAGCCTGCAAAGAAACCAGAGGCTCCCCCAGTCAAAGGTATTGTATTTGAGAGCTGTCTGTGTGCTGTTGCCTCGTCTTTCTGTCCTTCTCTTTGTTTCTTTGCTGGTGGGATGGCCTGTGTGTGTCTGTCCAATATGCCCACTCTTTATTGTCAGTCCTTTCCCAAGTGTTTGGTGACATCTTCACGTGATAAATGTCCTTGTACCTTTCAAACTACTCTTCGGTCTGTTTGTGTAATGTGTTCGTCCATTTAGACTGTGATGTTTGTTCTTTTTTCTGAATTTGAATGTTCTTAAAAGAACCAGAGGTCCTCAAGGAGCCAGAGGCAGCATCACAACCCGCCATAGCACCTAAAAAGAAAGTGGTTTTAACCCAGAAACCGGCCATGACTCCATCTGAAGGTACTGTTTAACTGCAGTGATTGTAACATTGCAGTGGTTGTGGATGTTTTGATATCATGTGTCTTTAAACTTGTTGTGATTTTGATGCTTCCTACACCCTCTTATCACCATGAATGGTGCTCTTAAAATATGTGTTGTGTTGGTTTGTCTTGATTCTTGATTTCTTAATATCTTCAGTCTTTGGCTTTTTGCACTCGGCTGAGTCTTATTCTGATCCCTCTCTGTGGTAGTCATAGCGTGTAACCACAAATTTTCTATTTAAAGCTCCCAAAGTGGTGAGGACACCTGAGGCACTACAAATACAGCAAGACAGGAGATCAGAGTGTCAGTTTGTTGCCCCAGAGCCACCAAGGGGGACACCATCTAAACAAGAATTATCTGTAGATGTGATGGCTGAGCCAATAAGAAGAGAAGAGATTCCACTGTCACCCGCAAGAAAAGAGGAAGTTGTCCTTGTTTCCACAGAAGTCAAAATGGAAAGACTGGTTCAAATAGCAGAACTTACGCCAGCCTCTAAAAAGCTGGTAACAGAAGAACTGGCTAAAAAGTCAGAGTCCATCACCGTTAAACAAGAAGTTCGAAAAACAGAGCCAATTAAAAAGCCAACGATAATCCCTGCCTGTGAAGAAGTGCCAGTGGCAGAGGCAAGTAGGACACCAGAACCAAAAATTGTTCCTCTGTCTCCCAAATTTGAACCAGTTATAAAGTCAGAGACAATAACCAGCACACTTGAGCAACCTAAGGCAAAACCTGAACCAGTTCAGCCCAGAAAACCAGCAGAGAAAGGTATCATGACCAAAATATTCAACAGAATGCTTTTGTGTTGCTAACATAACCTTATTACTCATGGAAGTTTTTATTTACAAGTGTCCTATTGGTGTTTTATGTGTCCAGTCTGGGATTAGAATGTTGAATCCTATGTCTGCATATTCTGTTTGTTGTTGTTTGTTTGTTGTCATTCATGTGGTCTGGTTTCATTTCTGCTTTTACAAAGTGATTGAAGTTAAAACCGCTGACGTGCCATCTGAGAAAATACCAGTGGCTAAACCTCAAAAGGAGGTGGAAATGGCTCCTACCAGAGGTATGCTTGGTTGATCTTCAAGGCTTTCACTATATTATCCATTTATGTACTTGGATTATCTGTCCTGTTTTCTGTTCTCTGTTTTTGTCTTGGAGTCTTTGTGCATGCAAAATATATTTAAATGCACTTTGCAACAGACAGTGCAACAACACTATGGGTTTTAACTGGCTGTTTTAGATATTTTTTCAGTGTAAACCATAGCATTGATCTGAATATCTTGCTTATTATTGAAATATTGGCTTTGTGGAATACCCCTTTGACGCACATGGTGATGATAAAATTTCATCTTCAAAGACATTGCAGCTTCAAAGAGAGTTGAAAAATCTCAGCGCACAATGGAAATATCAATGAAAACAGAAGAGATTTCAGTGACAATGGAAATGAGTTCAAGAAAAGAGGTCTATGGAAAAGAGAAAATCTTACATGAACCCAAAACAGCAAGAAAAGTGGTTGAAGTTAAACCCATGCAAGTGGCACCTGAGAAAAAGCTGGTGGTTGGACCTCAAAAGAAGATTGAGATTTCTCCTACCACAGGTATGCCTGGCTGGTCTTGAGGGTTTTTCCTCATGAGTTTCTGAACTCTACCTTGTTTTGTTCAGGGGAAACATTTATAACAACATTCAGATGAAACATCTTGCAATTAATTCATTTACAGTGTGTTCTGAAAGCAAATCAGCCAAGACCAATGTGATTGCCACATGGTCGAATCTTATAATTCTTTCTTAATATTATAGCTCTGAACACAGAGGAACTATCCTGTAAAGTAGAGAACTTTTCAGTGATGAAGGAAATGATTTCACAACAAGAAATCTTGCGTGAAACTAAGGATATCACATACCAGCCGGAGGAGGGTTTGTTGAAAGTGGCTGAAGTTAAAACACCTGTAGCTAAACCTCAAAACGAAGCGCAATTGACTCCAGAAAGAGGTACGCCCGGTTATTCTTAAGGGTTTGTCTTCTGTGATGCACACACATAGTAAAAATATCACTCTAGGGCCTGCTTTTCATATGAATAATCTGTACCATACTATTACTTTGGTGAACTGAGTAAGTTCACTCCAATTATGAAGAAAATATCTTCTTAAAGTGATAGTTCACCCCAAAATGAAAATGTGATGTTTATTTGCTTACCCCCAGGGCATCCAAGTCGAAGGTGACTTTGTTTC
>JBBKCR010000002.1:323091-419798 GCA_037577295.1 Ladigesia roloffi | reverse complement strand
GTCACCTTCGACTTGGATGCCCTGGGGGTAAGCAAATAAACATCAATTTTTCATTTTTGGGTGAACTATCGCTTTAAGTGCAGCATTTCAAGGAATTTAGTATAGATTATAGTTGCTTAGCTTCCATTTAGTAAATGCTTAAGCTGAGATAACAATAAAAGATACATTAAAAAAGGAATTGGTATAATGTACATGCACAATATGAGATAAATTCAGTCAACTAAATATTTTTGAAAAGCAGAATAAATAAAACATCCCTGATGGGAAAAGTAACAATCCCCAAAGTGATGAAAATTGGGAAGAATGAAAAGTACTGGCCAAAAATATGTCTTTATATATAAATGGAAATTAATAACTGATTCATCTTGCTTTTGTCTTTAAATGTCTGTGTTGTTGAATGTGCCTCCCTGTACCATGCTGTGGTGCAACTGTAAAATCTTTCATCTTTAAAGAAGCATCTTCAAAGAGAGCTGAACTAGTTCTGCCTGCAGTGGAATTCCCAGAAGAATCTGAGCAGATTTCTGTGCTAGAAGAAGTGTTTAGAAGAGAAGAAATGTCATTCAAATCTGAAGATATCCTATATCAGCCTGAAGAGACTTTGCTGGAAGTGGCTGAAGTTAAACATACAAAAGTGCCGTGTGAGAAAAAGTCTGTGGCTCAATCTCAAAAACAGTTAGAAATCGTTGCTACCGGAGGTATGTTTTCTGGAAGTTGTTTTTCAGACATATTTCCTCGAGATGTTTTACCTTATGCTTAGAATATTAGAAACACACACACACACCATCTCTCTTATTGGACAACAGCATGTGGACACCCAAATTATTCCAAAAAACAATGCAATCATTACGAGATTAGAGCCCCAGCCTCTTCTCCTCTGGAAAGGCTTTCCAAAATGTTGAGCCTGGATGCAGGGATTTACTTCATAGTGAGCATAGTGAACTACATATGTTGAACAATGAAGCCAGTCCGTGGTTCAGTGTCCTAAAGTTGTTTGATGAGGTCAAGATCCACTTCAAACGTGGTGAACCACTTCTTCATGGACTTTATACAAATATTGTCATGAATGGTTTTTCCCCAAACCGATTCACAAGGTAGAAGCCCCCAGTTCTTCTGTATACGTAGAACAGCTGGTGGCCAGGAGGTAAGGTTGTGGGTTCAAATCCCAGCATTGTCAGTGGTACCACTGAGGTACACTTAAGCAAGGCCCTATTCCCCCACACTGCCCTCTGTTCACAAATGACAGAAATGGCCACTTTACACATTATATCATTGAATGGTAGAACATTAATATTTCACTTGAGTAAAACTTCAGCTCAAAATGTTCCCAAATGTACACGGTAGTTAAAATTGCAGAAGGATAATCTGAATATGGGCTTGTTCTGAGCTTTTTGTTGCTCTGGTATCACTTCACTAAAATTAAAGTTGACCAGCAGCTCAAAAGGGGCAAAATTGGCAGTGCCTGTTACCAAAGATTGCATATATGTATGGATGGAATAAAAAAAAACAATAATTAGAAGGGTTGTCCACATATACCCACATATATTTGCACTGGTATATTTTAGTATATAACAGGACACTTCATTTTCAGTTATTACTCTAATGTTCCTCTGCTGTTCCTAGCTCTGAAGAGAACTGACCAAAACACAGTGGACATTTCTACTGAATCTAAAAAGGCAGAAGATGAGATGAAAGAAGTGTCTTCAAGAGAAGTTTTGTTCGAAAGTGATGTCATGCAGAATCAGCAGCCCAAGTCTTTTTGCTTCCAAGCTAAGGAAGTTCATGCAGAAAAGAGGGAGGCTCGTGATGAAAGACGAGTCGATTCCAGTTTATTTCTGAGTAAAGAGATTATATTGAGGGAGCAGATGGCTCAATTTGACCAAAATATCCCAGAAGTCAAGACGGAAGCATTTACTCAGGCGATGGATTCGAAAACCAAGAAGAAAGCTGTAGGTTCCATAGATAAGATGCCGGCACCAAAGGATGAGCCACCACAAGAGAAACGTTCCAGTAGTAAAGAAGAGCGTAAGAAAGAATCTTTGGGAAAGGATGCTGAGCCTGGATCTGTTTCTCTAGACAATCAAATGATAAAGAAGCTGCAGAACCAGCAAATATCACCACAAGCTGCTCCTGAAGAAAAAGTAATACAAAAACACAAAGTGAGGAAAGAACCTAAAAAACAGAGAAAAGGTATTTAGCCAAAACACTTCAAAGTGCAGCTTAAATTGTCTGTCTCCATTCTTTGCTTGTTTTGTCCATTGTTTGTCTTGTCTTACAATGCTTGCCACCTAGGCAGCTGAAATTGTCTTCTTCATCTTTGTGTGACATCTTCTCTTCATATCTGCATATCTTCATTGGTTCTCTCCTCTTGATTGTAAAACAAGTTTCGCTTAGACAAAACCTTTGTCAGAATCCTCTTCTTCTTTCAAAAGCAATACAATGCTAAAAAGATTGCTGCTCTTTTCCTTGAGTCTTTGGTACAATATGAAGTTACACAAATGCCTTCAAAAATGTCTTGACTGACGATGGCATGCTTGTGTTTTAAGAACCAACTGTGGAGAAGAAGCCAACAGCTGAGGTACCACGGCCAGCAGTGTCAACACTTTCACAAAAAGTCTCTCCTCCACAAGGTAGAGTCTCTGTTGTTGTGTCTTCCTGTGTTCCCTGTCTTTGGTACAATGGGATATTTTTGGCTTTGGCTTTGTCTGATCGTATCCTATACCATGCTCCTTTTCACTTATATTTTCTCTTGTAAAGTACATTATGATTTCTTGGTTATGATCACGACCTTGCTTCTTTTTAAAGAGCCAACTGTGGAAATGAAGCCAACACTTGAATCACCAAAGCCAACAGTCAAGCCAGTTGAACAAAAAGTCTCTCCTCCCCTAGGTAGAGTCTTCTGTGGTGTCTTTTTCTCTACTGAACTATTCATTGTCTGTCAGTTACCTTAGTCTGTTCATTAGTTCTGTGTTATTATATCTTCATATATGTGTTGTCCTTTGGTGTAAACTCTTTCAATGCACAGTATTATCTCTTGATTGTGTCAATGGCATGCTTTTGTTTAAAGAGCCAACTGTGGAGACGAAGTCAACACCTGAAGCACCAAAGTCAACAATCAAGCCGGTTGAACAAAAAGTCTCTCCTCCCAGAGGTAGAGTCTTCTGTGGTGTCTTCTGTCCTTTTCTCTATTAAACTGTCCAGTTACATAGATTATGTACTATTTTATGTTCATCTGTATGTTGTCCCTGAGTCTTTCCATGCACAAGGTTTTCTTTTAATTGTGTCATTGACATGCTTTTCTCTAAAGAACCAACTGTGGAGAAAGCACCACCACTTGAGGCACCAAAGTCAGCATTGGCATCAGTTGACCAAAAAGTGCCTCCTCCTCGAGGTAGATCCTCCAGTTGTGTGTTTCTCTGTCCTTACTTACCTCTTCTCTATCTTTAGTACAACATGATGTCGTCATTGTCCATTGTGTCTTATTTTGTGTGTATTTTCTCTTTGGTGTAACACATTGTCTTTATATACACAGTGGCATGTCTTAATTGTGTGAATTGCATGCTTATTTAAAGAGCCAGCTGTGGAGAAGAAGCCTGTACCCGAGGCACCCAAACTGACAGCCACGCCACTTGAGCAAAAAATGTCTCCTCCTCAAGGTAGAGTCTTTTCTTTTGTGTCTTCCATGTCCTCCTGCACTAATCTCTTCTTTCTCTCGAATCTCTTCTTTCTTCTTCCTTTTCACTGTAAGGCTGTGAGCTTTGTCAGGTGACTTATATGTCTTAGATTTTCCTTTTGGGGTTTAATTTGTCTGTGCATCTCTCCATCGGCATTTTAACTTCTTGACTGTAACAGTAGCACACTTTTCTTTAAAGAGCCATCTGTAGAGAAGAGAACACCCGAGGCACCAAAGCCATCAGTGGCACCACTTGAACAAAAAGTCTCTCCTCCTCAAGGTACGATCTCTGTCTCTAGGTCGTCCGTGCATTTGTTATGAACTTCATCGTCTTTATTGTTTCCGAGCTGTCTGTATGTGTCCTACATCTTCACCTATTTGTTTTATTTACTGTTGTTTACGTGTTTATTATAACCATCTTGTTTATTCATCTTGTGTATCACATCTTGTCTCATTACTTAAACATTTTAACTGCTTTAACAGTTTCTTTTGTTTCCCTCTTTTTTGTCAGTTCTGTACTGCTTAGTCTTTCCATGCACATTATAATTTTGTGTTTGTGACAATGGCCTACTTTTATTTAAAGAGCCGGCTATGAAGAAGAAACCCTCACCTGAGGCGCCAAAGCCAGCAGCCACACCAGTTGAAAAAAAAGTATCTCCCCCTGAAGGTAGAGTGTCTGTTACTTTGTCTTCTTGTGTCACTGCTGTCCTTTTTTTGTTTTTGTGTTATGTCTGTATGTGTCACATATCTTCACCTTTATTGGTCCCTTTTTAGTTCATTTATGTATTTATTTTTACTACCAAACCTCATCTATTCATCTTGTCTGTTTATGTGTGCACTGTTTGTGCTTGAACTCTTGCACTCTATTTGTCCATCTTACAACTAACACTCACGGGACACCTCCACTTGCTCAAATATGTTTGCCTGAATGATCTACTTTCGATCTAGGATTCATTACAGGTAATTGAAACCAAAATTTGAAGCTGTAGAGTTTGTAGGATAATGAATTACATTTGGTTTCACATTTCTCTGATTACATTATGCTCATGCCTTGCCCTCTGTTTAATAAAGATTTAATCTTTTCAGACAAAGGCCCCGTTCAAACCCCTGGACCTGTCCAGAAAGGTATGGTTGCTATTTTGTTTTATTATGTTTCAATTTCATGTGTGTGTGCAATTGTCTTGTTTCTTTAAATAACATTTATCAATTATTTAAGAAAATTTATAGTTTTTGTGTGAAACTGGTCCTCGTCATGGTTGGTAATGGATCTTCCATTGCCAACCCATTCAGTCAATTAGCCAAATCCAGAGAATGAAGTGTTAGCATAAATACTTGTGAATAAAAATTGATTCCAATGTGTGTTGCACATTTGTGTCTTGTGATTGTTTGCTGTGCTTTCTGTGACATCATGTGTGTCATTTATTCAGAAACTCCTAGCACCACACAGGCTTATCTTAAAAGGAAAACTAAGGTTCACGCTGAAGAGGAAGATAAACTGGTGATGCCAGGCTTAACAAAAGTCACAAGAAGAATTAAAGATGAAAAGATCGAGCATGAAGTTGTGTCTTTGACACAGATCAGCAAAGCTCCGCCTGAAGCACAATCAACAGAACCTGGGGCAACTCTCCAGAATATTGAAATGACCAGTAGTTACGAAATAAAAGAGAAATCACAGAGTGAGCAGGGAAAACTTAAGGAATCTATTAAAGAAAAGGAGCGGAAAGAGACAACACCCGAGACGAAAGTGACAGACAAAAAGGGAGATTTTAAGAAGAGCACGATGCTAAAAGATGAGGAACCCAAGAAAACCGGCCTAAGTTTCAAAAAAGGATCTAAAATGCCATTAACAGAAAAGGCAAAGGACTCTGTGAAGCTGAAACCAGTTGTGAAACCTGGAAAATCAGATAGCCCTGTTCTAAAGAAAGATACAAAAGATGATGGGCTGAAAGATATCATCACTTTTCAGACACATGAGAGACTTCAACTGGATGAAGAGGTTATAGCTATGCAGACTAAAGAAATGACCCCCGCAATTAGTAATGGTAAAGAAGCCGTCACAGCAAAACCTGTTGTTTTAGCAGCACAGGACACGCCCTCAGAAGAGCCAAAACACATTCCCAGTACCATGAAGAAAACAGAAAAAAGTCCACATGGAGAAAAGGAATCCCTATTGATTAAGAAGGCAGGGTCTATTCCAAAGCAATCTGAAGAAAAAGAGGAGGTATTACTAAAACCTGTAGAAGTTGCCAAAAAGCCTGTAGAGCACAAAAAGAGTCCCTCACCAAAGGCCAAGAAACCTGCAGAAGAAAAACCCAGTCCCCCTGTGACCACACCAGCTAGGAAAGCACAGAAGAGTCCACAGGAAGAAGATAAACAAATGTCATCTAAGAAGACTGGTGTTCTGCCTGCTAAAAAAGAGGAAAAAATGGAGGTAAAGCTAAAATCGGTTGAACTTGCCAAAAAGGAGGCTGAGCCAAAGAAATCACCTTCTCCAAAAAACGAATCCATTCTAATGGAAAGGAAGCCCAGTGTAAAAGAAGCGAAAAAGCTGTCACCTAAAGACTCAGTCGAGTCTGTTACTTTGAAAAATGTCCCGAAGAAAATCTCCCCCAAAGACGACACTAAGCTGCCATTACTGAAGGAATTCTCCCCTGGGGCTGTGGAGCTGGAAAGGATTCCAACTCAGCAAGAAGAAGAAGTGTTTGAGGAAGAAGATGAACATGAGGAAGATGTGGATGAAGAAGCATGGGGATGGGAGCTTGCTCCTCGTGAATGTTATGGATCAGAGGACTCATTGGAAGATGGAGCTGTGGAAACTCCAGGAGGTGTGGGTGAGAAAAGAGGTGAGAGGGAAGCCAAGACCCTGCCAATGGTATCTGCCATCCCTCACCCACCAAAGTCATCACCAATAATATCCATCCTCTAATTCAACTTCTTTTTAACAACTTCGTCTTTATTTTTCATGTGTGGTGTTCCTCCATGTTGTCAGTGTGTCTGTTTGTCTTTCATTTGTATGTACACCCATTCGTCTATTTGTGATGGAGTGTCTTCGTTTGCGTTCTTTTGTTGATCATTGTCGCCATTATATGTTTGTTGGTCCATTTTCTATGGATCCATTGATGGATCACTTTAATCTTCATACATAATTCATTCCAGTAATCTGCTCCGATCTTCCTGTCACTGAGTGTGTGTGTATGAGTGTATGCTGTATGAATGTCATTTAACTGACAACTGCAATTGTTACAAAATGTAATATGTTAAATAGATGGAAAACCAAAGGAAGAGGCAGGACCGGGCAGAGGCAGAGGACTTAAACGTAAGAACTTTATGGAATTTTCTTTGATATGCCTTTAGGCTATATGGTTACATATTTCTAAAGCACATATTCTGTGCTTAGTTTGAAATTTTAAACTATCAACTCCTCCTTCCCCATTCCAGCAAGACAAACTCCATCCCCTGGTGATGCTGGACGTGGAAGAGGAAGACCTGGAGCTGGTGGTGACAAACCTCCTGGAGACTCACCTTTTGGTTTCCAGCTCAAGGCTGTTCCTCTGAAGTTTGTGAAGGAGCTTCAAAACATCGTGCTGCAAGAAGCTGAGTCTATTGGTTCCTCAGCTGTGTTTGAGTGCCAGATTTCTCCTTCTACAGCTGTTACCACATGGATGAAAGATGGAAGCAACATAAGGGAGAGTCCAAAGCACAAGATTACCTCTGATGGTAAAGACCGTAAACTGGCCATCATTGATGTCCAGCTGTCTGACACTGGAGAGTACACCTGTGTAGCCAAGCTTGGAAATAAGGAGAAGACTTCAACTGCCAGACTTATGGTAGAAGGTGAGGACTTTTACTTCTGACACACTGTGATTTGGTAATATTTTGTGTCAGCATCACTGTGTGATTCCTAAATCTAAGTCTTTTACCCTGAATAGAGCTGCCTGTTAAGTTTACTAAGACTCTGGAGGAGGAGGGGTCTGTAATGAAGGGACAGCACTTGTACTTGACCTGCGAGTTGAGCAAAGAACGCCCAGTGGTGTGGAAGAAAAATGGCAAGGAGCTTGCTCAAATCCCTGGCAAGCTTCAGATCAATGTTATCGGACTGCAACAGGCTTTGACGATCCAGGATGCAAATGATGATGATGCCGGTGTTTATACGTGCGAGTGTGAAAATATCAAGACTGAAACAAAAATGAAAGTGATTGGTAAGAAATATCTTCATGATAATAATAATAATAATACATTTAATGTGTAGGTGCCTTTTTAGCACACAAGAACACCATGCTAAAATTACAAGTAAATAAACAGCAATAAAGAACACTAAAGCAGAAAATAAACAGGCATTAAAAATGGTAAAATTGGACAATACAAATAATTAAAAGAAAATATGCAAGCTTGAACATATGGGTTTTAAGTTAGGTTATAAAAAATGAGAGGGAACTAAAGTTTCATTGCATCTCAAATGAAATGCCCCAGAATTGCCTTAATAAATGCAAGACCTCCTGAATGATGTTTGTATATTTTGTGTACTTTACAGAAATCATAAGAGACTGGTTAGTGAAACCTTTGAGGGACCAGCATGTGAAACCCAAGACCACTGCTACCTTCAAGGGCGAGCTCCACAAGGACACTCCCAACTGGAAATGGTTCAAAGGAAACGAAGAAATTCCCAATGAACCTACAGACAAGACTGAAGTCAAGAAGGATGGAAAAGAAATGACTCTGACCATTAAGAATGCCAATCCAAATGATGCTGGCGAGTATGCCATTGAGGTTGAGGGCAAGCGCTACGCAGCAAAACTCACGCTTGGAGGTAGGTCTCCTTGGTTTTTGAATATTTGTTGTGGTTCTTTTAATGAGTCGATAGCGAATATTTCACCTCCTTTGGTTCTATGTCCATTTAGAGCGTGAGGCGGAGATTCTGAAGCCACTTGCTAGTGTGGAAGTCGTTGAGAAGAAGGAGGCCAACTTTGATACTGTAATCTCAGAGGAAGATGTGCCTGGAGAATGGAAACTTAAAGGGCAGGTCCTAACTAGATCACCGGTAGGTCCTGCATAAAATGCTTGGTTGTATTTGCTGTGTTAGTGTTACTTGTTTCAGTCATATATGAATTGTTGGATCTTTCCTTTTAAGACATGTGACATCAGAGCTGAGGGCCCAAAACGATTCCTTACTCTGAAAAATGTTCAGCTTGACCAGGCTGGTGAAGTTTCATATCAAGCTCTGAATGCCATGACGAGCGCAATGCTAACGGTCAAAGGTAAGCTAATGCTGAAGGTCTACTTTCGAAAAACAGTGACTATAAAAATGCATTTAACTGCAGTTTATTTAAATGCATTACCCTAAGGACAATGTTATGTTACACCTCCCAGAGATGGAAATGGATTTCACTGTCCCGTTGAAGGATGTTTCGGTGCCTGAGCGTAAACAAGCAAAATTTGAGTGTTCCATCACTAAGGAAATACCTAAAGTGATGTGGTTTAAGGGTTCTGACATTATTACCTCTGGAAATAAATATGAACTCATTGATGATGGAACAAAACATATTTTGATTATAAATAGCTGTGAATTTGATGATGAGGGAGAATACACTATTGAGGTCATGGGCCAAACATCATCAGCAAAACTAACGGTAGAGGGTAAGTTGTGTTGTAAATTATTTGTAAGAAATGTTGGTTGCTAAACGTGTTTATTATTTTTATAAATATGTTATTTACTGTTGAAGTAGCTGTGTCTCTGGAATGGTGGTGTGATTTTTGAGTCACATTCTACGTGTGAACCTGTTGTAAACTGGACTAATGTTATAGGTATGAGGCTGAAGTTCACCTCAGAATTAAAGGACATAACTGTGAAGGAAGGTAAAATTGCCAGATTTGAGACTGAGGTCTCTCATGAAAACGTCTCAGTGGCGTGGTACAAAAACGAGATCAAACTGCATCCAAGCAGAACAGTATTAATCCATTTTGAAGGAGTAAGGCATGTATTAGAAATGAAGGAAGTCACACTAGATGATACTTGCCAAATAAAGGCAGAGGCAAAAGGAATCACAACCAAGGCTAAGCTGCTGGTTATAGGTAATTTTTTTTTATTCATATCCCTTTCTAACTTGCCTTCAGTTGGGCGAAAATACACTAACACTGAATAAAAGGTGGTACCAGTTGGTGAATATTATGGAATCAACTATAAGCCACAAGCTTTTTAACTTCCCCATTTAAACTTTGGTTTGACGCTTCTCTCTTGTCCCTTCTCACTTTTGAAAAACGTTCAGTTGTGCTGTTACTAATACATCCTACCTTTGCAGAGGGTGATGCTCGCTTCACTGTCAAGTTGCAAGACTACACTGCAGTTGAGAAAGATGAGGTCACTCTTGACTGCGAGCTGAGCAAAGATGTCCCTGTGAAGTGGTTCCATAATGAGATTGAAATTAAAGCCTCCAAGCTCATGTCCATGAGGTCAGAGGGTAAAAGAAGAATCCTGAACCTTAAGAAAATAGAGCAGAAAGACAAAGGAGTGTATGTGTGCGACTGTGGAACGGACAAGACGTCAGCCAACATGAACATTGAAGGTGATATTTTTGTTTTTGTTTTTTGCAATAGGTATTGTTTTTTAAGGCGGCTTGTTTTAATTTTAGTTTTAGTCTAGTCTTTGCATCAAGCTTTCATTTGAGTTATTATTCATCTTAGTCACGTCCAGACTCATTTTAGTCTAGTCAAATTTTAGTCGACTAAAAGTCTGAGAATTTTAGTCTTATTTTAGTCAGAATGATCAACGACTATTTTCATCTAGTTTTAGTCACTGAAAACTGATGATATTGTAGTCTAGTTTTAATCAACAAAAGCTGTATTTTAGTCTTTTTTAATGCAAGTCAAAATAGTATGGATACTTCGTAAAATAAACTAAATCTTTGAATTTACGACATTTGTTTTACCCACTATGTTAGAACTTAGATGTACACATACAGCATTTTTTTATAAAATAAATAAATAACATCCCTTTATTAAGAAGTGCAAATACAATGCAGTGCAAATACAGTGTACAATGTAAAATGTGTGTGTGTGTCTGTTGCCATAAAACCCACAGGTAACCCACTGGTAAAAGTCTTTACTTCAGTGTGTGGGCCTGAACTCACCTGAATATTTTTTTTTTAATCCTGAACAAATATAGTCTACACAAACTTTTGTCCACTTTAGATACATTTCATTCACATTATAGTTTAGATTGGGCCCAAAAAATGAAACCCGAGCCTGTGCGTCCCGGCCCGACACATTAACTGCAATTTTTGGCCCAAGCCTGATATAATCCGAAAAAAAATTTTATATGTGGGCGGTTCTGAACTGAGGGTGCGTTCCCAGACTGACACTCAGAGCTCAAAGACACTCACATGCTGGATCACGGCCTGGCCCGAGGAGAGTGGCAGGAAATATCAGGCCGGGTTCGGGCAGAGAATTCACAAGCCTCTCCGTGGACAAAAGTAATGGGACGTAACGTCTTCAGCTCTAAGGTCGAGCGTCCTTTACCTTTTTCTCCCCTCCCTATCGCACAGGAAATAATGTCTCGTCTCATTTTAGTCCATGAAAATGAAGTGACATTTTACCACAGTTTTTATCTTGTAAACCACATTTAGTCTCGTTCTTATTCGTCAACAAACTACATAATTTACTTCGTTTTATTTGTCACCTCACCAGCATTTACCTCGCGTCTCGTTTTTTGTCACGTGAAAAATGTTCGTTGACGAAGATATTTCGTCATAATTTTCGTTGACAAAAACAACACTAGCATTAGGGTACTTTTGCAAACAGGTAGTTATTATTTATATCAAGCTTCAGTGTCTATAGCATAATGTATTTCATATTTTATTTTTCTGCAGATTTTTTATTGGGTTTATTTACATTTTATATTGTATATGGCACTGTGTGTCTGTGCAGTCCTCCAGGCTCAATAAAGTTTTCTGTTTCTAATTTTGATTCTGCCTCTAAATACTACATCTCATCTTCAGCTCGTGACATCAAGGTGGTCCGACCCATGTATGGAGTCGAACTGTTTGATGGTGAGACTGCACGCTTTGAAGTGGAGATCTCCGAAGACGATGTCCACGGCCAGTGGAAACTGAAGGGCGAAGTCCTCACGCCTTCACCGGTAAACATGCATGCTGTTTCTGCTTAGAATAGCGTTGAATTTTCCTTGCTTGCTCATATGTCATACATTCCTTTCTCATCCAGGATGTTGAGATCATTGAGGATGGTGCAAAACACACTTTGACAATCTACAACTGCAAAGTCGCCCAAACTGGAGAGGTGGCTTTCCAGGGAGCAAATGCAAAGTGTGCTGCAAACCTGAAAGTGAAAGGTAGTCTTCGTTTTTTTCCCCTGAAATTTCCTTACACAGGGTATTACAAGATGACCAGCTGCATCATGGACATAAATGAGCAGATAACTTTGAATAATTATAATAAAATGATATTATAAAATTAAATAATATTAACATTCTCTATGTGTTACAGAACTGCCAGTTAGCTTCCTGACATCTTTGGGTGACGTGCACGTGTATGAGAAAGACGAGGCCAGATTTGAATGTGAGCTGTCAAGGGAGGTAAAGGTCTTCCGTTGGCTGAAGGGATCTCAGGAGTTGAAGGCTGACGAGAAGTATGAAATCTCCTCAGAGGGAAAAAGGTACACCCTTGTCATCAAATCTGCAGCCTATGAGGATGAGGCTAAGTACATGTTTGAGGCTGAGGACAAGAGATGTACTGCCAAGCTCATCATTCAAGGTAAAAATACAGAACTGATGACTTTTATGTTGTCCAGGATGTGCATTTTAGCTGGTGTTTTAATTTGTGGCTTCTCTTCTTTTCTTAGGTATTCGCCTGGAGTTCGTCAGACCCATCAAGGACGTGACGGTGAAAGAGCGCGAGACGGCGGAGTTCAGCATCGAGCTCTCTCATGAGAAAATCCAGGTCACCTGGTACAAGAATGACGTGCGCCTGCACCCGAGCAAAGTTGTGCACATGTCTGAGCAGGGCAAGATCCACACTCTGTCCATCAAGGAGGTCTCCATCGATGACACCTCACTCATTAAAGTAGAGGCCCTAGGGAAGACCTCTGAGGCCATGCTCAATGTGATTGGTAAATATATTTAATCCTCTGATGCATCATTCTCTGATCAAAAGACTAAGTTTCCCCAGAAATGTTAAAACGCTTTGTTTTCTTCATCTTCTCAGAGGGCGAAGCCTACTTCACCACCAAGCTGCAAGACTACACGGCCGTTGAGAAGGACGAGGTGGTGCTGATGTGCGAACTGAGCAAACGCTCCGCTGAGGTGAAATGGTTTAAAGATGGCAAGGAAATCACTCCATCCAAGAACATCCTCATCAAGGTTGATGGAAAGAAACGCATTCTGACAGTTAAGAAGGCGGAGAAGATCAACATCGGTGAATACGTCTGTGACTGCGGCTCCGACAAAACGGCTGCCAAGCTGAACATTGAAGGTAGTAGCTTATTTGATGTACTTTGTGAATTACATTAAGATAATACAACCTTTACTGAGAGGATTGTAGTCACATTTAATGTGTATTGCATGTATCAGAGCTAAAACATCCTCGGGATCAATTTGAAACAGTTTAAGGGCCCGGATCGAATTTTCGCACCTGGGCCCATGACTATGTTGTTACGCCGCTGCCTCAACCTAATTGTCTTCTTCCTCTTTGTCTCTGCAGAGCGTGATATCAAGGTAGTCCGTCCACTGTACAGCGTGGAGGTCACAGAGACCGAGAGCGCTCGATTTGAGACGGAGATCTCTGAGGAGGATGTGCATGGTCACTGGAAACTAAAAGGAGAGGCCCTGCATCAGTCTGCTGTAAGAATTAAATCACAAACATTATAAAAATTATCATAAAACCTTATTCTTAAGTTTTTCTACTTCTTGGATCCAGTATCTAATTTCCCCTCTTTGCTTTTAGGACTGTGAAATTAAGGAAGAGGGCACCAAGCACATTCTCATTCTATACAATGTGAAAATGGACATGGCTGGTGCCGTGGACTTCAGTGCCGCCAATGCCAAATCTAGCGCTCAGCTCAGAGTTAAAGGTGAGAATTCTGCTCATTTAAGAAAATATGAGTTATTTTCTGCCTTTCTTTCAAAAACTGAAATGCTATTATACAGGTATGTTTTATATTATGTTACAAAAACCTAGGAATTTCATAATTTCACTGAAGTAAAATAAAGTGGCCATAGCCTCTAAGCATTAAGCAGTAAATATCACCTTTAATTTCAGCCTTACTTCAACCGGCATTTTTTTATCCTGACTAGCCTAAACATTTTTTACTGTCAATTACTGGATGGTGATTGACAGCACCAGATATCTTGGCAGAGATTACCTAGGAGCCAATCAGGAACCACTGTTATTTTAGAAACCCTATCCTTATCTGGAGTGCCTGATAAGTGACTGGCAGACCCTTAGAATGCCTCCTGTCCTACGAGCAATTGCATGGTGCTAATGAGGGACCACCACAGTCATGAGCCACAGGGCTTTGAATCATGTCTTGCTCTCATGAAGTTTGCAGGAAAATGGAGGATTTGAGAGGAGAGTTTAATTTTTAAGAAATAATAGTTGTTTCTTGGAATTACTAACAATGGATTCCCCTCTATCTGAAGCACGCTCAATTACCATGATGAGGCCTCTTCGAGATGTTACCGTCACTGCCGGGGAGACTGCAACCTTCGACTGTGAGCTTTCATATGAGGGTATCGTTGTTGAATGGTTCGTTGGATCCGCAAAGGTGGAGCCAAGTGACAGAGTAAGGTTTAATTTTATATATTTTATTTTGTATGTTTGGGCACTGTTTAGTGGGGCAAAATGTTGTGTGTACTGAAACTCTTGGTACATCTCAAATTTATTCAGCTATAAACCTTTATTGTTTCCAGGTATTGCACTCATCCAGTTCTATAAAAACGCATTACTGTCATAGGTGATAGTCTGGTGCCAAATTACCCAATATATATATATATATATATATGTGGTATGTGGTTGTGTGTGAGTAGCTGGAGTGCTACAATATTCTTCTTTGTGTTAAAACAAATAAATCTAATATATCACAAGAGTTTTGTAGGGTTAATATTATTTATGCTATGTGAAAGAATTTACATTCTTGTTTTAAACAATTTTCATCGAAACATCTTCAGATAAATAAAACTTTAAAATTGGATCTTGCCAAGTAAGTATTTAGATGAGAATTCATTAGAATTTAGCATCATTTAATTATTTCATTCATTTTCATTAGGATATTTTATTCCCATTAGGACCAACAGCAGAGTATGTGTGGGCTTACAGCTGAAGTTCTGAGATAACACTCACCATTTAAGCTCCTCTGGTTATTTTTAACTACATCAGGAATGTTTGTTGAAGTGATGGCCTTTAATTTTCTGCTCTCAGAAATCTGTCGTAGTTATGTAGCTACATTACAAGATTCTTACTATTTCTTCTATTTCTATTAATTTTCCATTTTTATTCTTGTTACCGTAAATATTCCTCGCCTGTTTCTGACATAGTTTAACAGCTATGGTGTTTAAGTTGAAGTTTCTGATATTGAACAGGTGGTGACCAGAGCAGAGGGCCGACTGCAGAGTTTGACTCTGAGAGACGTCAAGATGTCAGAGGCTGGGGTTGTGAAAATTACTGCAAAAGACTTCCAGACTGAGGCAAAACTCATTGTCAATGGTTAGCACTAATACATTATATTACACTATATTACATTGTAAATATATTTGTCATTTAAATATTTATAATGGCTATGCAGATAAATGCACAGTATGAAACCTACTACAATTTATTCATTTATTCAGAGCCACCGGTTGAATTTAGTAAGCCCTTGGAGGACCAGACCGTTGAAGAGGAGGCCACAGCTGTACTGGAGTGTGAACTTTCCAGAGAAAAAGCTGATGTCAAGTGGTTCCGAGACGGACAGGAAATCCGTAAAACAAAGAAGTATGAAATGGTGGCTGAGGGCTGCAAGAGGAAACTGATCATCAAAGAGTGTACTCTCGATGATTCCAAAACATACACTTGTGATGCCAAAGAGTTCAAGACCTCTGCTTTCCTGAACGTTGAGCGTAAGAAACATTTTAAAATTTGAATAAGATGCATAAACAGACATGATTTACTTGGATGGCAGATTATGAACGTTTTTATTTTTTCTTTAATCAGCTCCACATGTTGAGTTCTCAAAGCCTCTTCATGATGTTGAGGTCAAGGAGAAAGAGTCTGCCAAGTTTGAATGTGAAGTTTCCCGTGAAAGTGCCAAGGTACTTGATTCACAAATCTAAGAATGACCTGAATAGGAATGGGAACTCCAAACTTCATTCACAAGCATAAATGGAAATGGAAGTGACTCAAGTCTGTTTGTTTCAACAGGTCCGATGGTACAAGGATGGTGTTGAGATCAGAAAGGGCAAAAAATATGAGATTATTGCCAAGGGAGTGCAGCGTATTCTCATCATAAGCAAAACTGTCTTTGATGACGAAGCTGAGTATGAATGTGATGCAAGGACCTCCAAATCCTCCGGAATGCTAACTGTTGTCGGTGAGTTTTGACAAATTGAACTTATCAACCAACATTAAACAGTTTGGTGCAGGATAAATAAAGTTTTCTGGTTCTGATTGTGAAGATAAAACCATTCGTCAATCCTGACCGGAGCTTATCACTTTCCTTACAGAGGAGGAGGCGAGATTCACTAAGAACCTGGCTAATGTTGAAGGCACCGAAACTGACAGTATTAAACTGTTCTGCGAGGTCTCCAAGGCCAGTGTAGATGTCACATGGTATAAAGGAGACCAGGAATTGCCAGAAGGTGGAAGATACGAACATATTGCCGATGGCAGAAAGAGAATCCTCCTGATCCAGGACCTTCGGATGGATGATGTTGGAGAGTACAACTGCAGACTGGCCAATTCAAAGACATCAGCAATGCTAAAGATCAACGGTACGCTGCCTGGTCTCTGTATTAGTACTGCTCAGTCCTGGGATTCTTGATTACTGATACTAATTTAGTAGAATTTTCTAAATTTACTGATTCACACTTAAAAATTCAGATTTTCCCTTAAATCCCCTTGGATATATTAAGTTATGCAAATGGTTTATTTATGTGTCACTAGAACTGGCAGCTGAGTTTATCTCCAGACCCCAGGGCCAGGAGGCGGTGGAGGGTGAAAAGGCTGAATTTGCGTGCTCAGTGTCCAAAGAAACATATGAAGTTAAATGGTTCAGGGGTGACACAGAGCTTCAAACCGGGGACAAATACGAGATCATTAGCGATGGCAAAAGGAGAGCCCTTATTGTCAAGAACTGTGAGCTGAAGGATGAGGGTGCCTTTATTGCCTGCATTGGCTCCGTCAAGGCCTCTGCCAGCTTAACTGTGATTGGTAAGTTTGGCTAAATATGTCACCGTCTTTCCAGTGTATACTGAATGTGACACTAAAAGGTAATACTTTTCTTCCATCTCTGCAGAAAAACTGAGAATAATCACACCTATCAAGGATACTCAGATGAAGGAAGGACAAGAAGTTGTTCTCAACTGTGAGGTCAATTCAGAAGGTGCCAAGGCCAAGTGGCTGAAGAATGATGAGACGATGTTCGAGAGCAGCAAGTTTATTATGGCCCAGAGGGACACAGTTTTCTCTCTGAGGATCAAAGCTTCTGAGAAGTCCGATGAGGGCACTTACACTATCATGCTGACCAACCAGCGTGGTGAACAAGCTAAAAGCTCAGCAAGAGTCGGCGTACTGGGTAAGGCCCTGTTTGCGCAGGTTTTGCAACATGTTTAAATGCGCCTCTTAGAAGTGTTGGCTCATTACTCTGACATTTATCTTCCCCATAGAGGAGGAGCTCAAGATCATAGAGCCTCTGGAGGACTGTGAAACAGAGGAGAAGAAGACAATAAGCTTCTCTTGCAAAGTGAACAGACCAAACGTGACAGTTCAGTGGTTGAAGGCAGGTCAGGAGATCACCTTCAGCAAACGTGTTGTGTACCGTGTGGACAAGGAGAAACACACTTTGACCATCAAGGACTGCACCATGGACGATGAGGGTGAATACACTGCTGCTGCTGGTGCAAGCAAGTCTTCAGCTGAGTTAATAATCAGCGAGGCTCCCACAGACTTCACAGCACAACTCAGAGACCAGACTGTCACTGAATTTGAGAATGCAGAATTCAAATGCCAGGTTTCTAAGGAGAGGGCCTCTGTTAAATGGTACAGAAATGGCCGTGAAATCAGAGAAGGACCCAGGTATGCTCGCTTCGATGGGCTAGCCCATCATATGTCTTCCATCCTTTCCTTTTTATCTTTCTATCTATTCTGCTTGTTAATTAGGGGCATCAGCTCTGATCATGGGATCAGACGATTTAACAGAAATAATCAATAACTTGGTCATTCTTACATTCCATTATATTCTTTATTTCTTCCGCTAGGTATCACATGGAAAAAGACGGAAAGGTATGCACACTTAACATTAAGGAATGTCGACCTGATGATGAATGCGAATATGCTTGTGGAGTGGAGGACAGAAGATCCAGGGCTCGTCTCTTTGTTGAAGGTCATTTTGCAACTATGATTGACTAAATATGTTTTGTCCTGCCATTTTTAAGGTGCAATTCCACTATAAGATTTCTTTTCTATTTGCAGAGAGCCCTGTGGAGATTGTCAGACCCCCCACAGATGTATTTGAGCCCCCTGGCTCAGACATTGTGTTTGAGGTTGAACTGAACAAAGACAGAGTTGAAGTTAAATGGATGAGAAACAACATGATTATTGTCCAGGGTGACAAATACCAGATGATCAGTGAAGACAAGATTCACCGTCTCCAAGTGTGTGAGATCAGGCCTCGTGATCAGGGCGAGTACAGAGTCGTTGCCAAGGATAAGGATGCCCGTGCCAAGCTTGAGCTTGCAGGTATATGTTATTTACATGTATATGTAATTTACTTATGTACTAGTATAATGGTTAATTTGTTTCCACTTTATGATAAAAACATTACAGTTTTCCTTGATTTCCATTTTTCTTACAGCGGTTCCAAAGATCAAGACTACAGACCAAAACCTTGTGACAGATGCCGGAAAGCCGTTTGTGATGAGCATTCCTTATGATGCTTACCCTCGTGCAGAGGCTGAATGGTTCTACAGTGACATCAGTCTCCCAGTGCAAAACATTGACACATCCACTGACATGACCCAGTACAGGCTAAAGGACCCTAAGAAGTCTGACCAAGGCCATTACAAGATTCTCATCAAGAATAAGCATGGGCAGGGAGAGGCCTTCATCAATCTGGATGTTATTGGTAATCTAGCAATCTACAAAAAACTGCATGGAGATGTAATTATAAACATCAGAAATATAATTTGAAAATAGCTGGACAAGATCTAGTATTTTTCTTCTAAACGGAATGGTTTGCTATCAAAAGGCTTTGTACAGCCTTGTGTCAATTGGTCTATGCAGCTCTTACGTATATACTGCATTTTAAACACATAGTATCCCATCTTTCTCAAGTCTTCTAAATGGCTGACCTTGATTTCTAGATGTTCCTGGACCTGTAAAGAACCTGAGAGTTGTCGACACCGCTGAAGGCGAGGTCAGCCTTGCCTGGGACGAGCCTGAGAGCGATGGCGGCAGCAAGATCTTGGCCTATGTTGTAGAAAGACGTGATGTCAAGCGCAAATCCTGGACGGTGGCCACCGATCGTGCCGATATACCAGAGTACTGCGTTGGTGGATTACAGAAGGAAAACCTGTACTTTTTCCGTGTTTGTGCTCGCAACAGGGTTGGCAATGGAGAGCCTGTCTCAACTGATGAAGCTGTCCAAGCCAAGAATAAATTTGGTATGTACTGCTTTGATTTATATGAATTATCAGAACTATCAGAAAGAAAAAATAAACCATGTCCATCCCCTTTTGAACTGAAATCAATTAAAATGTCTTTTGGTCACACTAAAATGTATTTATTTTTTTTACAAACGTTACATTTGTCGAAAATACGCTCAGTAGTCTTTGTTATTGAACAGTTTTTGAGTACCTGAATACCATTTTAAATATAATTTCTTGTTTTCATTGCAGATGTTCCTGATGCACCTCAAAATGTCAAGGTCGGTCCTGTCAACAGGTTCGGTGCCACTCTGACCTGGGAGCCACCTGTGTCTGATGGAGGGTCTGAGATCACATCCTATGTAATTGAGCTCCGTGACAGGACCTCTGTGAAGTGGGAGGCTGCGATGGTTGTCCGGGCTGAGGATCGCACAGCCACGCTCACTGATGTCGTTGAGAATAAAGAGTACATCTTCAGGGTTAGAGCTGAGAACAAAGCTGGGATTGGTATGCCAAGTGCTGCCACTGATCCTGTGAAGATTATGGATCCTATTGGTTAGTCATTGGTTATTATCATTTTCTAAAACAACTGTGTTTCATGAAACTGTTTTGAAAAGCTTTTGTTTATTTCACTTACAGATAGGCCAAGTCCACCGCTGAACTTCAACTACACAAATGCAAACAGAGACTCTGTCCAGCTGACTTGGGAGACCCCACTAAACAATGGAGGCAGCATGATCACAGGCTATATTATTGAGAAATGTGAAGATGGAATCTACAATTGGCTAAGATGCAACGCTAGGCTCTGCCCAGACCTTTATTATCGGGTATGTAGGACTCTGCACGTTCTGATATTCTCAGATCATGGCAAATGAAGGGTTAACTATCATGTTTTGCTCTTCTTCTAGGTGTCTGGTTTGAAGTTTGGTATGAAGTATCACTACAGAGTATCTGCAGAAAATGCAGCCGGAGTTTCCGATCCATCTGAACAGATTGGGCCACTCTTAGCTGATGACCCACATGGTAATCAATCGTAAAATATATATGCATATAAATTCTGAAAAATGCACATTAATGTGGACGTTTTACACACTTTTACTAAAGTCTTTTAATTTGATTTTTATTAGCTGGTCCCACAATGGATCTGAGTGGATTCAAAAATGGCCTGGAAGTGATCGTCCCCAATGCTCTTACCATCCGTGTACCCATTACTGGATACCCTACACCCAAAGCCAAGTGGATGTTTGGTGATAAGGAGCTGATGGCAGGAGATCGTATATCTATGGTCACAAAGCCCACATACACTGAATTGGTCATCGCCCCAAGCGTCCGCCCAGACAAGGGCACATATACACTGCACCTGGAGAACGACGTGACTTCAGCCTCTGGAGAGATTGAAGTAAATGTTATTGGTATGTGATAATTTCATTTCCAATATTTAAAACTAGCTACATTTATTTGACTGTTTTGGACACCTTACACCCTGCATTATGAGTGAGCCCTCTTCTCTTTACTCATTTAGCATCTCCCAGTGCACCCAAAGACTTCAAGGTTGCAGAGGTGACTAGGCACCATGTTCACCTCATGTGGGAGGCACCGGAACATGATGGCGGCAGCCCTGTAATTGGTTACAACATTGAGAAGAGAGAGGCGTCTCGCAAGACCTGGGTCAAGGTTAGCGCATTAGAATAGATTTTTAAAGCCTATTAAATCTACACTGATTTAAGAGGAATATTTTAACGACCAGTGAACAAGATTACTGTCTATTTCAGGTGATGTCAGGCGTGCAGGACCTCGAGTACACAGTCACAGACGTTATCGAAGGCAAAGAGTACTTGTTTAGTGTGACAGCCTCTAACAAATGTGGTCCAGGAGAACCAGCATATATTGAGGATCCAGTGAATGTGTCCTCTCCAGCCAGTAAGTTATCATGCTATGAGAGGTAACTGCATTATTACTAAATGAATGAACAAATACAGATTTTGAGAGGGTGGTGTTTATTCTGAATTATAGCTGTGCCAGAACCACCAGAAAATCTGAAATGGAGAGACAAATCTGCAAAGGGTATCTTCTTGCTCTGGGAACCCCCCAAATATGATGGTGGATCCCCTATAAAGGGCTACATTGTAGACAAATGCCAGCGTGGCACTGACAAATGGGAAGCCTGTGGAGAGCCAATGCCTGAGCTGAAGTAAGTTCAACATGTAAAAGTATGACTAATGAGTACATAGCTTTTACATTAAAAAAAAAATATATATATATGTATATAGTGTATGTATAAATACATAGGAACCAAGTGCAACTACTTGTTCATAGTTCATTTAGTTTTTCATATCAATTAAGGTCACTTTATTTTACAACTTTTTTGAATATGTATGTATCTCAAACCTGGACTGAATATATGTATCTCAAATTCTCTCTTAAGGTTCCAGGTGACCGGCCTGATTGAGGGACAGTGGTATGCCTATCGTGTGAGGGCAGTGAACAAACTTGGAGCTAGCAGACCCTGTAAGGCCACTGATGAAATCCTTGCAGTTGATCCTAAAGGTACGCTTTTCATGCATTCCTCTCCAAACCCACGAGTTAACAGTTCATTTTTTTTAATTATCATAACCTTACAAATTTGTGTTACCTTATTACCACAGAGGCTCCAGTAATTGAACTGGATGCAAAACTGCTTGCTGGCCTGACTGCCAAGGCTGGCAGTAAGATTGACCTTCCAGCAGATGTGCTTGGAAAACCAGACCCCAGAGTGAAATGGACCAAGGCTGACCTTGTCCTTAAGGCAGATGAGAGAGTCACTATTGAAACAAAGCCTGGACACTCTACGCTTTCAATTGCTAAGACAACCAGGTCCGACACAGCTACCTACATAATTGAAGCTGTTAATACCTGCGGTCGTGCAACTGCAACTGTTGATGTCAACATTCTTGGTAGAGTATTGATATAAATAACATTTTACTGAAGATGACTAGTTCAGTTTCTGTTTTTCTTGGGAAACATTAACTCATTTTTATTTGGTAAAACAGACAAACCTGGTCCCCCAGCTGCTTTTGACATAACTGAGATTACAAATGAGTCCTGCTGCCTGGCTTGGAATGCCCCCAGAGATGATGGTGGTTCTGCTGTGACCAACTACATAGTGGAAATGAGACTCATGGACAAAGAAGAGTGGCAGAAACTCTCTGCAACAGTCAAGCAAACCAATTTTAAAGCCACAAAACTGGTGGCTATGAAAGAGTATGTCTTTAGAGTATCCGCTGAGAACCAGTATGGCATTGGTACTCCTGCAGAGCATGTGCCAATCGTTGCCAAATATGCCTTTGGTAGGTATTCCCCGCAGTTTTGCTTTCTTTATTTCAAATTACAGCGAGGTATGAGAAACTACAGAGATTTTTTTTTCTTTTCTGTTTTTCAGATCCTCCTGGTTCTCCAACTAGGGTACAACCCTCTGATATTGCAAAGGATGCGGTCACTCTGACCTGGTATGAGCCTGATGAGGATGGTGGAAGTCCTATCACCGGCTACTGGGTCGAGAGATTTGATCCAGAAAGTGACAAATGGATTAAATGCAACAAGCTTCCAGTCAGGGACACAACACTAAGGTTGGCACTCTTTGACACATTCTGAGAACATGATGTAATGTGTGGAAAGCATTTTGAACACTAATTCACCATTCCTTATATTTCCTTCAGAGTGAAGGGTTTGCCAACAAAAAAGAAGTACCGATTTCGTGTTCTGGCTGAGAATCTTGCAGGACCTGGAAAGCCAAGTGCTGAGACAGATCCTGTCTTGATTAAAGATCCAATTGGTAGGTCAATAGCTCTGTTTACCAGGGATGCACTGACATGAATAATGCACTGCAACTATCAAATGGTTTCATTGTTCTATGTTCTATAAACTGTGGTCAAATATTTAAATATTCTATAATACAGAATTACATTTTAGACTCAGTGACCAAATGGAAGAAAATTAAATCTTGTTCTATTAATTATAAATGTGAAACACTGATAAACAATTTTTACTTTTAAGTAATAATACAGTTGGAGATTATGACAACACTCAACAGGTTGTTGAAAAAAACAAAACAAACACTCACCCAACACCGCATTAAATTCTCTGGTCTTAGCAACGGAAGCAGTATGAATCACATTATTATGGCCCCAGACAAGCTTCCAATCCAATATGTTCTTGGTATAATATTAGGCGAAAAAGTAGTAGAGAAAACTTAAATTTCAACTGTAGTTAAGGTCAGTTGTGTCAAATTATACCCAGCTCCATTTCTTTCTATCTCTAATGAGTGGCGAGCTAGCATTTCTCCTAATAAAAAAGAACCAGTTTCTCCACACAATGCTTATGACAATGCATTTGAATGATTTAATATTGATGGAATTTTACTGAAGGAATCAGAACACTAAAGTCATTTGGTATGATACAAACTTCTCTCATAGATCCCCCATGGGCTCCTGGAAAACCATTCATCAAAGATATTGCAAAGACCTCTGCATTTCTGCAGTGGAACAGACCAGAGCATGATGGTGGAGCTAAGATTGAGTCCTACATCATTGAGCTTCTCAAGAGTGGAACAGAGGAATGGGTTCGCGTAGCTGATGATGTCCCGATGACGGAGCACTTACTGAAGGGTCTGATGGAGAAGCAGGAATACTCCTTCCGGGTCAAGGCTGTGAATGTCGCTGGGGAAAGTGAACCCAGTGAGCCAAGTGATCCTGTCGTGTGCAAGGAAAGACTATGTGAGTTCAAAGGTCTTCCTCATCTTACCTAGTTTCATCTCTTTCCGTATCAACTGACAATAATATGTTGACTTTAAATTTGTTTCCATTCAAACAGATCCTCCATCTCCACCACGCTGGCTTGAGGTTGTAAACATTTCGAAGACTGACTGTGCACTGAAATGGACTGAACCAGACAATGATGGTGGCTCTCCGATTACCAACTACGTTGTGGAAAAGAGAGATGTCAGACGTTGGTCATGGCAGACGGTGGACACCACAGTGAAAGAGACTAAATATACTGTCACTCCACTTAATGAAGGAAGTCTCTATGTGTTCCGCGTAGCGGCCCAGAATGCAGTGGGTATGAGCGAGTTCTGTGAGTTGGAGGACTCTGTTCTGGCAAAGGACACTTACAGTAAGTCATGACAGGGGTGATATGTTTTCTTTCTTCGTTTACTTTTGTGGGCGTAAGAAAGTGTTTAATAACAAATTACTCTTTTCGTAGCAACTCCTGGACCACCTTATGCTTTGACTGTTGTTGAAGTGTCCAAGAGACATGTTGACCTGAAATGGGAGGCTCCTAAAAGTGATGGTGGAAGACCAATCACAAAGTAAACAAATGGCTTTTAATTCTAGTTTGTGAAATGCAATATACATACATTGTTTAGCATTTAGCAGTTTAACGAGTGACCTCTCTTGCAGGTACGTTATTGAAAAGAAAGAGAAAGTGGGTACCCGCTGGTTGAAGTCTGGAAAGACATCAGGCCCTGAATGCAATTACAAGGTTACTGATGTTGACGAAGGCTCTGAGGTGCAGTTTCAAGTCCGTGCTGAAAATGAGGCTGGAGTTGGTGACCCAAGTGAACCCACAGAAATCATCACTATTGAGAATCCTATTAGTATGTTTCCATTTATTTTTTTGCATCATGGCATGTCACATATTTTATAAATCCATAACAAAAGGAAAACTGTCTGATGTGTGATGAGTACTTGACTACTTATTTAATTATTGACTTGTTTTCAGGTGCACCTTCTCCTCCACTTGAGGTTAAGATTGTTGATGCCTCCAGAGAACACATCAACATCACATGGAAGGCACCTGAGAAGAATGGGGGAAGTCCTCTTACTGGATACCATGTTGAACTGGCCGAGGCTGACACAGAGAAGTGGATGAGAATAAATGCTCGTCCTATCAAAGAACTCAAATTTAAGGCAGAGGATGGCATCATTCCTGAGAAACAATACGTTCTCAGAGTCCGTGCCATCAATGCTATTGGAGTCAGTGATCCTTCTGAAATCTCTGAAAAAGTTTTTGCTAAAGATCCTGACTGTAAGCACATTCTTTAACTCATGAATGTCACACTGACTTTGTCATAATAAAATATTCTTTTTTGTAAAAGAGTTGCCACATTTATATTGAAACAATTTTCTTGATTTCAAAGGTGCACCAACAATCAATGTGGAGACCCAAGATATTGTAATTGTTGAGGGTGAGAAGATGCATCTAAAGATCCCATACAGAGCTATTCCCAAACCCTCAATGATTTGGAAGAAGGATGAAACGGAACTGAAAACCGGTGACAGACTCACTTTGGCATGTGAACTCAACAATGTCCAGATTGAACTTCTCAAATGCAAGCATGAAGACGCCGGTGTCTACACCGTCACTTTGGAGAACAGTCTGGGTTCAGTCACTGGAACAGTTAATGTTAAAGTGATTGGTAAGGCAACCTCTTTCCCTCCCCAAATCTTATTTTGTGTTTTTGTTAAGTGGAACCTTGTTCAGCAAAATCACTTTCACCAATAGGTCTGCCTGGACAATGTAAGAGTATCTCTCCAAGTGAAGTCACCAAGAACTCCTGTACCATCTCATGGGAACCACCAGAGAGTGATGGTGGTAGCCCAATTCTGCATTATATATTGGAGCGCAGAGAGGCTCAGAAGAAGACATTTTTACCTGTGATGTCTGGAGTCAATGTGCTGAGCTTTGGGGTCAAAGACCTGATGACAAATGGCGAATATTACTTCAGAGTAAAGGCTGTTAATAGGATTGGTTGCGGTGAATATCTTGATCTTCGCAACCCTGTAATCCCAGAGGAACAGAAGCGTAAGTATAAGTTCTTTAAGTTATTATAACTGCAACATTTTACATGTTATGTTGTTCCATTATTTATTTTTTGCTCTTTTTAATACTGTAGAGCGACCTGACCCACCAGTTGATGTTGAGGGATATGACCCTACCTCTCAGTCGATTACTGTAACATGGAAGGCACCAGCTTCTGATGGTGGTTGCCCAATTACTGGCTATATTATCGAGAAGATTGAGAAGGATGGTGATAGATTTGAGAGATGTGTTCCAAACCTGGTGCCTGGTTTCTCCTACACTGTTACTGGCTTGACAGAGGGGAAGGAATACCAGTTCCGTGTGCGTGCAGAAAATGTTGCTGGAGCAAGTGATCCATCCCGTAGTACACCCCTGATTAAAGCTGCTGATCCTGTTGGTATGTTTAACAAGACTGAAGCATGAGTCATTCTAAACAAACAAGAAATATAACCAACATGACCATGAGTTTTGTTATTTTATTTCAGACCCACCAAAGGTATCGCTACATGCACGCGTTGCATCTGGCCTTAGCATCAGGAAGGGTGAAGAGATTAGACTGGATGCTCACATCTCAGGGTCTCCATACCCCAATGTAACATGGTTTAGAAATGATGAAAATGTCCAGAAGATTGTCAAGAAGAAGCCAGATCTCATTCCAGCGAAGAAGAAAAAGACCAAGGCTGTCCATCCTGAACCCGAGGAGGAGTTCCATCCTCCACTTCCAGATCGTCTCTCATTCGATCAAAGCAAGAGAGGCGAGAATGCACTGATGGTGCGTGAGGCCATAAGAGATGACCATGGACTTTTCACCATCAGGGTTGAGAATACCCATGGTTTTGCCACTGCATCTTGTGATGTCAATGTTCTTGGTAAGATTGTTATTTTTTTGTTGTTATTTATTTATTTTTATTTGCATTTTATTGCACTAATATTCATGTTATTGTGATCTGTAGATAAGCCAGGTCCACCAGTGAACTTTGGATTTGATGAGATTAGGAACACCTCTGTCATTTGCACATGGGATGCACCACTTGATGATGGCGGCAGTGAGATCATCAACTACATCTTAGAGAAGAAAGATAACACCACTGATGAAATAGGTTGGGTCACTGTTACCTCAACCCATAAAGGATACAACTACCCTGTGACCAAACTTATTGAGGGAAAAGAGTACATCTTCAGAGTCACAGCTGAAAATAAATTTGGATGTGGAACACCATGCTATTCTGAGCCACTTGTTGCTAAGAATCAATTCGGTAATATAAGCAATCCAGACACACACAATATTAAAATGTACTATAGATTTGTTATAGGAATTGACTGACTATATGTTTTTATTTCTTCAAAAATTATTTCTAGATCCTCCGGATGCTCCTAACATGCCACGAATTGGAGAAGTCACAGCCAATAGTGTTGCTCTTACTTGGCATGAGCCTAAGGACAATGGTAGCCCAATCTTGGGTTACTGGATTGAAAGACGTGAAGTCAACAGCAAATACTGGACCAGGGTCAATCGTAACCTTCTCAGCTCACTGGCAGTCAAGGTTGAGGGTCTCATGGAAGGCCTGGTTTACGTCTTCAGAGTCTGTGCTGAGAATCTTGCTGGCCCAGGAGAATACAGTGCCCCAACTGATCCTGTGATTGCAATGGATGCAATCTGTAAGTGTTGTTGTTTACTGTTAGAAATGTATGAAAATGAAATCATTCTATTATATTTATGGTACTATATTTCATACTATTACACTACAATATACATTTTGATCATTTATAATTGTGAATCGTTAATTATATTTTCTAATACTTTCACACAATGGGTCTTTACATTACTGCTTAATTTTGTTTACAGTGCCCCCTGGTCCACCTGTACCAAGAATTGTTGATACAACTAATTCAACAGTGGACATTGCTTGGATTCCTCCACTGTACAATGGTGGTGGAGATATTCTTGGATATCATGTTGAACGCTGTCTTGTGGGAGAGAAGGAATGGGTCAAAAGCACTGAATTTAGATGCAAGGAATGCAAGTATACCTTGACTGGACTGACAGAGGGAGCAGATTATAACATTCGTGTATACGCTGTAAATGAAGCTGGCCATGGAGTCCCAGGAATGACTGAACCTGTTCAAGTTAAAGAGCCTGAACGTGAGTTCTTACAAATCCAATTTGGAAAACCTTACTTATTCACTTTTGAAGCTGTGTCTAATCTCATGTTTGTTTTTACTGAAACAGTGGCACCAGGAATTGAGTTTGATATCTCTGTAAGGAATGGAGTAATTATAAAAGCAGGAGATGCTCTGCGTATACCAGCATATATTGTTGGCAGACCTGTGCCAGAGGTCAAATGGACAAAAGACGATGCTGAACCTGACAAGGAGCGCTTTGTTATTGAAACTGTTGGAAAATGCAGCACCCTAAGCATCAAGAATGCTTTGAGAACTGACCATGGCAAATATGAGATCACAGGAACAAATACCAGTGGAACAAAATCTGCTTTCATCAAGGTTGATGTATTAGGTAAGACAGAGTCTTCAGATCTTTCAGACTGCAATGCTTGTCCTAAAACTACCTGGTCTGAAATAACTACATGACATCTTTGTGCAATAGATGTTCCTGGACCTGTGGTTGATCTAAAAACAGTTCATGTCAGCAAGAAGATGATCTCACTTACCTGGGCTGATCCCGTTGATAATGGTGGAAGTGATATTATGGGCTATGTCGTTGAAAGAAAGGACGCAAAGATGCACATATACAGGCAACCTTTGGAAACTGCCTCTTGTAAATGTGACATTGTTGGACTTCTTGTGGGTGAGGAATACATGTTCCGTGTGGTTGCAAGAAACAAGTTTGGCCTGGGTGCCCCTGTTGATCTTGGACCAGTTCTTGCTGTGGATCCTAAAGGTAATTTTAACCTGTATTTTCAACAGTTAATGACAGTAATATAATTTGGTTTTCCTTTTTATTTCTTTATGTTGTGCGTATATAAACATTGCTTAATTTTGACATCTTGAAATTCCAGGTGTCCCATCCGCCCCAGAAAAGCTTCACTACACAGCAAGGACCAAGAACACTGTTACACTTGCTTGGCAGCCTCCTCGCAGTGATGGAGGTTCTCCAATTAGAGGGTATTATATTGAAAAGATGAGGCAAGACAGTGATGAATTTGATGTCGCCAATCGTCAGATCTGCAAAGACCTAACAATTACATTGGAAAATCTGAATGAGAACATGATGTACGACTTCAGAGTAAAGGCTGTCAGTGAGGTTGGCGATGGTGAAGTTTCCAAATCCATCAGTGTCCATATTCAAGATGATGAACGTATGTATAAGTCTTCTGATTTTTCTTATGGTTAAAATATGTAACTGATATGTAGTTTATTTCACAACAAACTGTCTTTCCTTAATCTTTTTAGTTTCTCCAACTGTAACGCTGACCAAGTTCATCAAGAACAATGCCATCATTGTCAGGAAGGGAGCAGCTATTGTCATTCCTGCTGAAATTATTGGTCTCCCCTTGCCCACATATGAGTGGACAAAGAATGGAGTTGCTCTTGTTGCGTCCCCAGAGACCATGACACTTGAATCAGAGGAAATCAACAGACAAACAATAAACACCAAGATTGCTATTCCTGAAACTGTAAGACAGGACACAGGCTCATACAGGCTCGCTGCCACAAATATACATGGAACAGGCCAACAAATCATCAGAGTTGAGATTTTGGGTATGTCTTTCTTACTGATCATATTAATTTCAATGGGATTTAATCACATTTATCTCTGTCCGCTCTTTAATGGGTTTTGCATAGAACAACAAACACCCAGTTGTCAACTCATTGTGAACTGAATATGTGGTAGTTAAATAATGTGAGACAGATATTGAATTGCTATTGTGTTTAAGTGAAAGTGCGCCTTGTGTTTTTACTTCAGATCGTCCCTCTCCACCACGGAATATTGTGGTTTCTGATATCAAAGCTGAGTCTTGCTACCTCACTTGGGATGCTCCTGAGGACAATGGAGGAAGTGACCTCACTAACTATATTATTGAGAAGAGGGATGCCAGCAAGAAGAAGTCTGACTGGGATCAGCTGACATGCTGCATCATCGATAGACGTTACGGGGTTTGTATTGTGATCCTGCTATAGTGGACAACTGTAGGCATTGTATTTGAACCTTCTGACCAATGATAATGAATCACTAATACTCATGTGGACTGTTTTTTTCCCCAAAACATTTTTAAGGTGTACAAGCTTGAGACCTATGGAACCTACCAGTTCCAGATCAAAGCTGAGAACAAGTTCGGAGTCAGCGATGGATGTGAATCAGAGAAAGTTGTCCTCAAGGATCCATTTGGTCTTCCTGGTCCACCTCAGAAACCAAGAATCATTGGACACACTCGTTCATCTATGCTGGTAACATGGGACCCTCCGAAGGACAATGGTGGATCAACCATTCAGGGCTACTGGCTTGAGAAGAGAGAGAGGGGAGCTGTGTACTGGAGTCGTGTTAACAGGGCTCCTGTCACAAAGCCAGCGGTAAGGGGTTTGGAATACAATGTGTTGAGGCTCATTGAAGGTGCTGAGTACCAATTCCGTGTGATGGCACAAAACGCTGCTGGCATTGGACCACCAAGTGAAGCAACAGAATGTGTCTTTGCCTTGGATCCAAGACGTAAGCAGCATGCTGTTGCATTGATCCTATACTGTGTAGGATAGGTGCTGAATGTCTTTAAACTAACCATGTTTTTAATGCTTCCTAAAGATGCACCAGGCCAACCACCTGCACCAGAAGTGAAAGACAAGACAAAAAGCAGTGTGACCCTTGGCTGGTCACCACCAGACAAGGATGGTGGAAGCCCAATCAAAGGGTACATCGTTGAGGTCCAGGATGAAGGTTCAGTGGAATGGAAAAGAATAAATCAGCCCGAAAAGCTGATTCTCAGTACTTCATATACAGTGCCAGATCTCAAAGAAAATAAGAAATGTAGATTCAGGATTGTTGCTGTCAATGCTGCTGGCGAGTCAGAGCCAAGTCCTAGGACTGCTGATACTGTTATAAAAGATGTCCTGGGTAAGTGATGAATCTTACAGCGATGCCAAGTGGGGATTTTTGTCTTATTGTCTGTGTTGGTTTTTCATTATCCACACGTAAAGGTCTTTGTTCTATTAAAATTTCACAGAGGATCCAGTTATTACACTGGAAGTTTCAGCCCAGGAACTCCTTCTCTGTCGCGCTGGATCCACAGTTAAAGTCCCTGTAGCCATAGTGGGCAGGCCTATTCCAACAGTCACATGGGAATTTGATGGAGCTGCCCCAACAGAAAAGAAAAATGAGCGGCACACTCTTCCAGTGGATTCAGAGGTAGGACCTTAGATTTTCCTATCATCTCTATTAAAGGTTCTACTACAGTACATTGGTATTAAAACACAGATGATTCCACAGATCTCATCAACTGATACCACATCAGAAGTAACTATCCCTGAAAGTAAGATCAACCACTCTGGACGATATATCATTACAGCTTCTAACCAGGCCTCCACAAAAACGCTCAAAGTCCGCGTGACTGTACTTGGTAAGGCACACCACATTTTCTAACCTAAAAAAATAAAAAAATAAATGGGGATATAAAAAACAAACACGTATTTCAACTAAATATATTTTCAGATATGCCTGGACCACCAAAGGATCTTAAAATCACTGACATCACTAGAAGTACATGTAGACTTACATGGAAGCCCCCAGATAATGATGGTGGTGAAAGAATAAGGAGCTACTACATTGAGAAGAAGACAGTGGAAGGAAAAGCTTGGACAAAGGTCAACCCAGCTTGTGCCAGCCAGTCCTTGGTAGTTCCAGACCTTATTGAGGGACAAGACTATTTGTTCCGCATTCGGGCTGAAAATCGCTTTGGTATTGGACCAGCTCTAGAAACTTTCCAGAGGACTAGGGCAAAGGATCCTATTCGTGAGTATAACATCTCACTCACACTCAACATGGCAATATTATTTGATGTGACTGCTCAGTTAATTTATTATATTTGCAGATCCCCCTGATGCTCCAACGAGACTCAAAATCGTGGATGTGTTCAAGGGAATAGTTACCTTGACATGGAAGCCACCCAAAAATGATGGTGGCTCACCTGTTACTCATTACATTGTTGAACGCCTCTGGTGGGATGCCAGTGGGGAGCAAAAAGAGTCCTGGAGACAGTGCAATAGACGTGACATTGATACCACCACCTTCAAAGTGGAGGACCTCCATGAAGGTGCTGAGTATGAATTCCGTGTTAAGGCTGTGAATGAAGTTGGTGCGAGCAGACCATCCTCTACTGCTGGACCCATCATTGTTAAAGACCAGACAAGTAAGTCTACATTAATGTACAATCTTGAAGGAATTTAAATGAATCTGAAGGAATGCTTGATTCTAATTATCTAATTATCAATAATACATATTTTAAAAATGAGGTCGTCAAAGTTCACCATTATGGCAATTAATCATTTACTGGTAGATTAAACTGTTAGTAATTGTAACAGTATTTCTCTGTAGTATTCTTTTAAACACATAGAATATGCACATTTAAATATAACTTTGTCTTTCTTTGTTTTAGGAGCACCATTCATTACACTTGATGAATTCATGGAAGTTGAGCAAGGCACAGATATTAACATTGTTGCGAAGATCAAGGGGTGTCCTTTCCCTACACTTACTTGGCAGAAGGCCCCACCCCACAAAAGTGATAATAAGGTTGATGTTGTGTATGATGAACATGTCAACAAGCTTGTGTCTGATGACAGCTGTACACTGCTGATCCAGCAGGGCAAGCGTGCAGACACTGGCCTTTACACACTTACTGCCAGCAACAGTCTGGGCACAGTCTCCAAGGAGATGAGACTTAATGTTCTAGGTAAGAATGTAAATCAAGTCATTGCTTTGTACTGGTGTAGAGACATCCATTCTGTCTATTATGAGTACTAATCTAACTCTGTATTTCCTCTAATAGGACTTCCTGGACCTCCTTCCGCACCAGTCAAATTTGAAGAGATACATGCTGAACAGATTACTGTGTCATGGCTGCCTCCTGTAGATGATGGTGGTTCCAAAATCACTAACTACACCATTGAGAGGCGAGTTGCCAATAGAAAGACCTGGATTCCTATCCCTGGTGCACCCAAAGAACGAATATTTACAGCTGAAAATCTGATGCCAGGCCATGAGTATGTGTTCCGAATCAGAGCTCAGAATAAATATGGAGTTGGAGAACCACTTGACAGTGCACCAGAGGTTGCTAGGGAAATTTTCAGTAAGTTCTTCATATAAATCACTAGTCCATTTTGTCCATTTGTCTTATCGAAAATATATAACATAATATTTTATGTATTATTTATAGCTGTACCAGGCCAATGCGAGAAGCCAACCCTCTCAAGCATCACAATGGACTCCATAACTGTGAACTGGGAGGAACCAGACACAGATGGTGGTAGTCCAATTACTGGGTACTGGCTTGAGCGCAAAGAGACCACAGCAAAGCGATGGAACAAAGTAACTCGTGATCCAATCAGGCCAATGCCTCTTGGTGTGACCTACAATGTCACAGGCCTTATTGAAGGATCTGAGTACCTGTTCCGTGTTACTGCAATCAACGCAGCAGGATGTGGACTTGCAAGTGTGCCAACTGACCCAGTATTTGCCAGAGATCCAATTGGTGAGCATGTAAATGTAATTGTAATAAAGCACACTTTAGGATCACATCCGAGTCTTACACACTAATATCTCTGATTTTATATAGCTCCACCTTCACCACCAACCCCCAAGATTACTGACTGGACAAAGAACACAGTTGATTTGGAATGGATTCCACCTCTGAAAGATGGAGGATCAAAGATCATGGGATACAAAGTTGAATACAAAGAGGAAGGCACAGAGGCTTGGGTTAAGGTATGGTATAAACACGTGGTGTTTTTAGTCCGATGTCTCACGTCTGTGAGTGATCATGTTGCCAACATATAGCATTTTCTTCTTTTTTTTTTTGCTTTTAGGCCACAGACAAAGAAATTAGAGGGAAAAAACTTGTCATCACTGGATTAAAAGAGAATGGATTTTACAAGTTCAGAGTTTTGGCATTCAATGCTGCTGGACTGAGTGAGCCAGGAGAAGTGCCCGAAGTTCTTGAGATGAAGGAGAGGATAAGTAAGGCTTAATTATGCTATGTCAACCTGTTTAATGTCATTGTATGTAGTTTGCGTATTTATAAATAGTGGACAAAATTCTAACATATTGGTTTTGAAATTCCAGTTTCCCCAGTGCTTGAGCTGGATGCCTCAATGAAAGAGAGGATGGTTATTCATGCTGGTGGCGTTATTCGCATCATAGCTTATGTGTCAGGCCAGCCTACCCCAGCAGTTACATGGAACAGAGATGACGGTGCTGTCCCACCAGAGGCAGTTGTTGAGAACACATCAATCAGCACCTCATTAGTCATTAAAGAGTGCACCAGAAAGCAACAAGGTGTTTATAGTTTAACTGCAGTCAATGCTGGAGGAGAAGTGAAGAGAACTGTCATTGTTGAAGTTCTTGGTAAGTATGAATTATCATAAATTGATTTCTAATTCAATGATCTTGCTAAGTTGCTAAGCAATGGTAGAGGCGCCTACGTTTTACTTAGAAATAAATAAGATTACTGAGTGACTCTGACTTGGAGTTTTCTGTAGATTATCGAATCCCAGATTTTACTTTTGAATGAAGAGTATAGTATGAATACAACAAAAAATCATACCTAATGTTACACACCTAATTGTTTTTTGTTTTTTTTCCCCTCAGACGTCCCTGGTCCAGTGGGCATACCTTTCACAGCAGACAATCTTACTATTGACTCATGCAAACTGACCTGGTTCTTCCCTGAGGATGAGGGTGGTTCTCCCATATCTAACTACATAATAGAGAAACGTGAAGCTGATCGCAAAGCTTGGACAGCATGCTCTTATAATGCTGCCAGGCAAAGTGGTGTGGTTCAGAATCTGACTTTAGGAAAAGGATTCTTTTTCAGAGTTGCACCTGAAAATGCAGTTGGAGTTGGTCCATTCCGTGAAACTGCATGTGAAATTATTGTCAGGGAACGTCTCTGTAAGTTGATGCACATTTTTTTCCATATTACAAGTAGACATTCAGCTTTGGCACTGTATGTTTTCTGATCCTTTATGAACATTTTCTTTCAAAAGCTGTACCAGACCGTCCAGAGGAGCTTGAGGTAACGGCTGTCACTAAAGACTATGTTAGTCTTACATGGAAGCCACCAAAGAATGATGGAGGATGTGAAGTGACTTCCTATGTCCTGGAGGCCCGTCCAATTGGCAAGGACAAGTATATACGATTGACCAAGGAAAGACTGATGGACAGGAGATACACATATGATGGTCTTCGGGAAGGCGACACCTATGAATTCCGTGTCAGTGCGGTTAATGAAATTGGTCAGGGCAAGCCATCCTTCAACACCAAGCCAATCATCTGCAAAGATGAACTTGGTATGATAACCAGTTTTATCCTCAGAATTACATGAATCATAAGTATACTGAAAATAACTCTTTTGGTTACAGTGCAGTTTATAATTGCCGCTAAATATGTCATTTGTTTCATCCAGAGCCCCCAACTATTGAAGTGGACTTCCGTGACAAGGTTATTATCCGTGTTGGGGAAAGCTTCGCACTACAGGGGCGCTACACAGGAAAGCCAGCCCCTTCGGTCACATGGACAAGGGATGACGAAGAGCTGAAAGCAGATAAACATATTCAGTTCAAGAACACTCTGACCACAATGTGTCTTGGCATCATTAAGGCTGAACGTGGACACAGTGGAAGATACTGTGTTACAGTAGAAAATTGCACCGGCGCTCGCAAAGGCATTTGCAATGTCACAGTTGTTGGTGCGTTCTGTAACATTTCTCATTGTCAGGCCTTTACATTGTGATCTACATGCAAATAATTATCTCTCTTGCTGTTTGTGTGTTTCTAGACCGCCCATTACCACCTGAAGGTCCAGTTGTCTTTGAGGAAGTTCACAGAGATCATATGGTCATTTCTTGGAAGCCTCCGCTTGATAATGGTGGAGTTGAAATATCTAACTACATCATCGAGAAGAGAGATGCTAACAGGGACATGTGGACCACTGTAACATCCGCCTCCACAAAAACCATCTGCAAAGTGCCTAAGCTTGAGGAGGGTCGTATGTATGTAATGAGAATATGTGCTGAGAATATGTACGGCATCAGTGACCCACTGGAGTCTGAAGAGATGAAGGCTAAGGATCTTTTCCGTAAGTATTATTTCAAGAGGGAAACTTATATCTTAAATAGTTTGTTTGATAGCAATTTAGCATATTAATTTTATTGTGTTTACAGGAGTACCTGAGGCCCCTGAGGAACCTGCAGTTAGAGAGGTTTACCATGACACAGCTCTAGTGCTTTGGAATCGTCCTCGTGATGGTGGCAAGCCCATTACTAACTACATCTTGGAAAAGAAGGAGCCCTCAGCAAAGAGGTGGTCTCGTGTAACTAGAGATCATATCTACCCTGTTACTCAGTACAGGGTACAGGATCTCATTGAAGGATGTGAATATGAATTCCGTGTCACAGCTGAGAATGAAATTGGTACTGGAGACCCCAGCCCTCCATCTAAACGCATTCTTGCTAAGGATCCCATTGGTATGTTACTAATGTCCTTCAAGTATTTATGTAGCTTTTATTAATGTTATGCTATATGGACATTTGTATGTGAAGGTAAACTATTCTGTGTAAGATTTATCATTGATCATATGCTGTTTACAGGATATTCTTTGGGCATTCTGTCTTTTAAGTATCTACATTTTGCTTCAGTTAACACATATTTCTTTAATTGCCACATTTTCCTTTTGCAGTTCTGCCTAGTCCTCCAGTGCTGCCTGAGGCCATTGACAAAACAAAGGATTCTGTTAGCTTGTCCTGGCGTGTTCCTCGTCATGATGGCAAAGGCAAAATCTTTGGATACATTATTGAATATCAGAAGCCTGGTGCAATTGAATGGATACAAGCCAATGAGACTCCTGAGTCATGTCCAGACACGAATTATGTTGTGAAAAACCTGCCGGACGGTGAAGAATTAGCTTTTAGGATTATGGCTGTGAATGCAGCTGGAAAATCTGAACCTGCTTATGTAAAGCAGCCAGTTAAAGTTCATGACCGACTTGGTAAATATTTTGGTACATTAATTGGCTCAGAAATTAGTTGTACTCCAAGCAGGTCTAAATAACATGCATTTTCCCTTTACTTTATCTACAGAGGAGCCAGAGTTACTGCTGGATGCCAATATGTCCCGTGACCACCTTGCCATGCTTGGAACAGATATTACATTAAGTGCTGTGATTAAGGGCATGCCAATCCCTACTGTGTCTTGGAAGAAGAATGATGGGGATGTTCCTGCTCATTGCATTCTTGAAGTCACAACACATGGAAGTAAACTGCACATGAAAAAATGTACCCGTGCTGACTGTGGCAACTATACAATAACCATTCAAAATGCAGCTGGAACAAAGACAGCAACATGCACAGTGCTTGTTCTTGGTATGTATAATTGTCTGTGCCTATGTGTAAAAGTGTGTGTTTGGGTGCATGTGTATTAATTTGGTTATTTTTACCTTACTGTGATTCAGATAAACCTGGACCTCCACGTAATCTCACTATCTCCGAGGTAACAAGCGAATCAGCTTATCTAAAATGGGAAAAGCCATTGGATGATGGTGGAGCTGTCATATCTCACTATGTTGTGGAGAAAAAAGACGTTGCTGCTGAGAAGTGGGTCCCAGTGTGTGCTTCATCCAAGAAGCTTAGCCTCATGGCTCTATACCTGATGGAGGGTATTCAGTACTTATTCCGTGTTGCAGCTGAGAATCAGTTTGGCCGAAGTGCATATATAGAGACCAACAAGCCTGTCAAGGCACTTGATCCTCTATGTAAGTATTACATTAAAAAATATGTATATTAATTCATTTTTCCTGGTGTGGGCTGCATACTATATCTCTGTCTCAAGTCCTGGGGTCAGTTTAAATTCACAGGAAGTTTTCAAAGTTTAAATCAGGTTCAGGTCACATATTACTCCAAAATGATCCCTAATTTGCTTATTGCCCAAACCTGATATATCAATTATTTTTTACTTTCAGATCCTCCTGGTCCTCCCAAAAATTTACATCATGTTGATGCAGAAAAAACGGAGGTATGGCTTGCGTGGGAATGGCCTGATCGCACTGGTGGAAGCGAAGTGACTGGATTTATTGTTGAACATCAAGAAGATGGCACTGCTGACTGGGTCAGCTTTAAAACTGTCGGTGATGCTCGCTGCCATGTCACTGGACTAGCAGAGGGAAAGACCTATAGATTCCGTGTAAAATCACAAAATGCTATTGGCATTAGCCGACCAGATACCAGCATACCAATTACTTGCCAGGAAAAGACTTGTAAGATTTATTTAATATTTTGTAATGCTATTTAATATTGCTGGCTTAATTGATTTTGTTTGACATAATTATATTTTTCCTACAGTGGCACCATCTCTCGAAGTTGACGTGAAACTCATTGAGGGTCTTGTTGTGAAGGCTGGAAGTACAATTGTGCTTCCTGCAATCATGAAAGGAATACCAGTCCCAGCAGCCAAGTGGATGAGTGATGGCAATGAGCTTAAAACTGAAGGCAAACACAAGATTCTTACAGAAGGAACCTCAACAGTTCTAAGCATTAGTGAATGTACCAGGGCTGATGGCGGAGAATATATCCTTACTGTTTCAAATCCTGCAGGAAGCAAGTCAGTTGCTCTTCATGTAACAGTACTTGACCTCCCAGGTCCTCCAATTGGCCCTGTCAACATTCTTGAGGTTACACCTGATCACATGGTCATCCAGTGGCGTGCACCTAAAGATGATGGTGGTTCACCATTGATGAGTTATGTTGTTGAAAAGAAGGATGTAAAGAAACCTTGGGAGCCATGGTCTGTTGTGAGTTCTGGAAGCATGCAAACAAAAGCCAAGGTTCCACGTTTGGAGAAGGGTCGTGAATATATTGTGCGCATTCGCGCTGAGAACAAGATTGGCATTGGTGCTGCTCTTGAAAGTCCTCCAACTACTGCCAAACACATGTTTAATCCACCAGGAGCTCCAGGGCCACCAGAGTGTTCTGATATCACAGAAAATGCGGTTACAGTGACATGGACTGCACCAGAGAATGACGGTGGAAGCCCAGTCAGTGGTTACATTGTAGAACGAAGGGAGATGACTGGAAAATGGATTCGTGTGAATAAAACTCCAGTCTTAGACATAAGATACAGAGTTTCTGGTCTGTTTGAGGGCAACAGCTATGAATTCAGAATTTTCGCTGAGAACGTTGCTGGTGTAAGCGAGCCATCCTATCCTTCAGACCCTGTAAAAGCCACTCGCCCCATTACTCCTCCAGGACCTCCAAGTAACCTAAAATTAAAGGACTGGAGCAAGTCATATGCAGATGTGGTGTGGACTAAGCCCAACCGAGATGGTGGTAGCCCTATATTAGGTTATGTTGTTGAGTGCCAAAAATCAGGCTCTGCACAGTGGGACCGGATCAATAAGGATATTATCAAGATTTGTGCATTCAGAGTACCAGGCCTAATTGAAGGTACAGAGTATAGATTCCGTATTAGAGCATCTAACAAGGTCGGAGATGGAGAACCAAGAGAGCTGTCTGAGACAGTGCTTGCCAAGGATATTCTTGTTCCCCCAGAGGTAACTGTGGATGTTACTAGTCGTGACCTTGTAACAATTCGGGCAGGACAGATTATTAACCTTGTGACCCGAGTTAAAGGTAGACCAGATCCTGAAATCACCTGGACTAAGGATGCTAGAGCTTTAGGCAGGGATAAACGCACAGATTTTATCAACAACTTCCCTGTTGTCGAACTGGTCATTCAGGATGCCGTAAGAGGAGATTATGGAAAATATGCAATCCAGGCTAAAAATAGCAGTGGTCAGGCACAGGCTACAATCATTGTCAATGTGCTTGATATGCCTGGAGCTTGCCAAAACTTGAAGGTTGCATATGTGACCAAAGACTCTTGCATGGTGTCTTGGGAAAATCCAGAGGATAATGGTGGCACTGAAATTACAAATTACATCATTGAGTGCCGTCAGCCTAGTCAAAGAGGTTGGACAGTTGTTTCATCTGATTGCACTAAACGTCTTGTTAAGGCCCCACTTATTGAGAACTGTGAATATTTCTTCCGTGTGAGTGCCGAGAACAAAATTGGTAAAGGACCACAAACCGAAACAAAAACACCCATTCTTGCTGTGGACCCAGTGGAGAAACCTGGTGAGCCAGAGAATTTCCATATTAGTGAAATTGGAAAGACTTTTGTCTTCCTCAAATGGAAGAAGCCAGATTATGATGGCGGTAGCCGCAATCTTGCTTATCATGTTGAAAAGAAACCAAAAGAAGCAGATGAATGGGAACGAGTTCACAAAGGTGCTATTAAAGAAACATTTTTCATGGCAGACAGATGCATTGAGAACCAAATATATCAGTTTAGAGTCCAAACTAAGAATGAAGGAGGAGAGAGCAACTGGGTGACGACAGGTGAAGTTCTTGTAAAGGAGGAACTTGTGGTTCCAGAGCTAAAGATTAAGTTGGAAGGTGTGCTGGTAGTTAAAGCTGGAGATTCCATTCCAATTGAGGCAGAGGTTAAAGGCAAACCACAACCAGATGTGAAATGGACTAAAGATGGCTCCACTGAAGATATCAGTAGAAGCCCTCGACTTCAAGTTGAAACTGGTTTGAACTTCTCTAAACTACTGGTCAAAAGCTCAAAACGTGCAGATTCTGGAAAATATATTATCACTGCAACGAATGCTGCTGGAACCTGCATGGCTGAAGCTAAAATTAATGTTCTTGACAGACCTGGACCTATCAGAGACCTGAAGGTGTCGGGCATATCAGTGGATAGATGCAAGTTGGCATGGGAGGTACCTGAGGATGATGGTGGATGTGAAATCTATAACTACATTATTGAAAAATGTGAGACAAAGAGAGGTGTCTGGTCAGTCCATTCTTCCGCTATTGTAACCAACTCTGCTAATGTAACTCGTTTAACTGAAGGAAATGAGTACATTTTTAGAGTGAGAGCAGAGAACAAAATGGGACCTGGCCCTGCTGTAGAAACCGAACCTATTATTGCAAGGACACAGTTCAGTAGACCTGGTGCCCCAGATGCTCCAGAGGTAACCAAAATTGCAAAGAATGAAATGACAGTTATGTGGTGTTCTCCTGATAATGATGGTGGAAAACCCATCTCGGGTTACATTCTTGAGAAGAAAGAAGAACATGGTGTTAGGTGGACCCCAGTTACTAAAACGCCAGGGAACCATATGATTGTAACAGGACTCTTACCTAATCACGAATACCAGTTCCGTGTCAAGGCTGAGAATGAAATTGGAATTGGTGATGCCAGCAAGCCATCCAGAACATTCACTGCAAGAGATCCTGTTGGTAAGGTTTATTACCAACTTCTTACTGGAAGCTATTTATTAAAGTACAGATTTCATTTATATTCTGTCACTGTTCTGTCAACACTAACCCTGCTTGTTTATTTGCAGGGCCTCCTGGTCCTGTTGGAAACCTGAAGGTGACTGACAGTTCAAAGACATCAATTACTCTTGGGTGGACAAAACCTACACATTTTGGTGGGGCTCCACTCATTGGATATGTAGTTGAGCTCAGAGTCAAGGGTACAGTCAAGAAGGGAGATGAAGGATGGAAGAGGTGCAATGTCGCTGCCCAGCTGACTGCAACAGAGTTTACAGTCACAAGTCTAGATGAGAAACTTGAATATGAATTCCGTGTTTCAGCACAAAATCAGATTGGCTTGAGCCAACCAACTAATCTTGAGGGAGCTGTCTCACCACGAGATATCTTTGGTGAGTTGGTATGAAAAATGCTAACAAATATTAAAAGCACCTCAGTGCCCAGCTGTGCTTATTGTTTTTATTTTTCTCTCCAACAGAGGCTCCTGAAGTTTCCTTGGATGCTGAGCTGAAGAAAGGACTTTTTGTTAGGGCTGGTTGCCCAATTAGAATTGTTGCAACTGTAAGGGGTCGACCACCGCCTAAAGTGCTATGGAGAAGGATGGGAATTGACAATGTTGTTAAAAAGGGTCATGTCGATTTAATTGATACAATGACTTTCCTTGTCATCTCTGAGACTACTCGTGATGATTCAGGAAAATACTCACTGACCGTATCAAGCCCAGCAGGAGAAAAGGCAGTGTTCATCAATGTCAAAGTACTTGGTGAGTGTGGGACTATATTTCATGAAATAGTATAATACTATTTTTATGATGTCACACTTCATAAACAATTGTGTTTGATTATTACAGACACACCTGGACCAGTATTTGGACTAGAGGCCACAGACATCACAGTGATGTCCTGTAATCTCTCATGGTCCCCTCCTGAAAATGATGGTGGCAGTGAAGTAACTCATTACAATGTTGAGAAGCGTGCAGTGGATCGAAAGACATGGGCAACAGTTAAAACCAATGTGGACAAAACAACACTTAAAGTCAGCAATCTTGCACCCGGAACAGAATATTACTTCCGAGTCATAGCTGTAAATGAATATGGTCCAGGCGTTCCAAAATGTACACCAAGATCGATACTGGCCTCTGATCCTATCAGTAAGCACTTTGAAAATTAATAAGCTTGAAATGTTAGTGAAAGTGTTGAAAAGATTTAGTTCCATGTTTTGTTTTTTTAGGTAAACCTGACCCACCACAGAAGGTTGATGTTTTGGAGATTACTAAGAGCAGTGCAAAGGTTGGATGGGTGAAACCAATGAGGGATGGTGGATCAAAGATTGATGGTTACATTATTGACTATCTTGAGCTTCCTAAGCCCAAGCCACCAAAGGAACCCCAAGCTGGTGAGGGTCAGGCAGAGCCTGGTGCTGAGCCTAGTGCTGAGCCTGTGCCCCCACCAGTACCAGTGGTTGAGGAGGAAGAACCAACAGAAGAAAAGAAGGAAGAATGGACATCATATGCTGTTGTTAAAGATCTATACATCTCAATTGTTGGGCTGAAAGAGGGAAGGAAATATCGCTTCAGAGTGGCTGCTCGAAATGCAATGGGAGCTAGTCTTCCTACTGAAACCAGAGAAGCATATGAGATCAAAGAACAAATGTGTAGGTTAACTTGTTTTTGTTAAACCTCAAATCATAATTCAGGTTTCAATTAACTTTACCTGAAATTAACTGTGTGCTAAATATGTGCTTTTCAGTGGAGCCCAAGATTATCTTGCCTGAGACTGTCACTGCAAAGGCAGGATCAAAAGTGAGAGTTGAAGCACTTGTATCTGGAAAACCAGGACCTGTGTGCCAGTGGAAACGAGGAGAGGACAATGTCGTTTCCTCAAGTCGCCTTGCAGTGCACAAATCCCAGAACTTGTGTGTGCTCATTATAAAGGATGTTTCAAGAACAGACAGTGGTCAATATAGCCTTATTGCAGAGAACAGCTCAGCTAAAGTGGAAGAAACTATTAAAATTGTTATTAGAGGTTTGTATTTTCAAATAGTACCTTTTTCACCTTTTTTGTGGTGGGACACTATGCAACAGAATGTAAATAAATATGTTTTTTGCAGACATCCCTGGACCACCTGAGCCCCCATTTGAAGTCAGTGATATTGACTCTGATGCCTGTACACTCTCCTGGAACAAGCCTCTTGAAGATGGTGGCAGCAATATTACTAATTATGTGGTTGAAAAATGTGATGTCAGCAGAGGTGACTGGGTTACTGCTGTCTCCAGCTGTGGCAAGACTGGTTGTAGACTAGGAAAACTTATTCCAGGAAAAGAGTACGTCTTCCGTGTCCGTGCTGAGAACCGCTTCGGCATTTCAGACCCTATCACATCTGAGAGGATGATTGCTAAATTCCCCTTCGGTAAGATGAAAATCTGACCAAATATTTGTTAAAAAAATGAAATATTTCAGAACACTTTAAATCACTCGATATGTTTTTCCTTTTTCCCCAGATGTGCCTAGTGAGCCTTTGAATTGTCGCATAACAAAGATAAACAAGGACTGCATGTTTGTGGCTTGGGACAAGCCTGAGACAGATGGTGGCAGTCCTATTACTGGATACTATATTGAGCGCAAAGAAAGAAATAGCCTGCTTTGGGTAAAGGCTAATGATTCAGTTGTTCGCACAACTGAATATCCTTGTGCTGGTATCATTGAAGGTCTGGAATACAATTTCAGAGTGTCTGCCATTAATCGTGCAGGACAGGGCAAGCCAAGCAAGAAGACTGATTTTGTCACAGCAAGAACGCCAGTGGGTAAGTTGACACAAAATTTTATTCTGTATCAGTATGTGTAGCATATATTAAATTATTAAAAATATATATATATTGTTGTGCTTTGCAACAGATGCACCAGGTAAACCAGAGGTCCTTGATGTGACCAAGAATGCAATTACTTTGGTTTGGGCCAGGCCAAAGAATGATGGTGGAAGCAAGATAATTGGATACTATGTTGAAGCCTTGAAGCTTCCTGAGGACAAGTGGTTCCGATGCAACACAAGCAGTCAGAATGTACCCCGGGAAGAGTACACTGTATCTGGTTTGGACGAGGGTGCCCAGTACCAGTTCAGGGTCATTGCAAAAACAGCCGTTAACCTTAGCAGGCCATCTGAAATCACTGACCCCATTCTAGTATCGGCTGAGAATGGTAGGTTTTTTTTATTATCTGTTTGCATAACCACTTGGGTAGTTTCATGAGTAAATGAATTTACATTGTTCCTTTTATAGTCACTGCACACTTTTACATAAACTATTTTGATGTTAACAGTGCCTCCTAGAATAGAACTTGCAATACAGATGAAGAAGATGTTGCCAAAGAAAGCAGGTTCAGATGTTGTCCTTGAGGCTGAAGTGTTTGGCAAACCAATGCCTAAGGTCACATGGCGCAAAGATGGAAAGGTTTTGACGGCTGATAAAGACCTAACATTTGCACAGAAGAGACATTTATTCTCGATGTCTCTTAGTGCAGTTACAAAAGTTCACACAGGACTGTACAGTATTCTTGCTGAGAATGCAAGTGGTTCTAAGACTGAAGATATACAACTGACAGTTTTGGGTGAGTATTTCTGAATAGCCTTATTCATTGACCTCTTACACTATGATTTGATATGTATGTTGTGTGTGCTGCCACTGTTCATTTATTCATACATATACATATATTATTTTTTTCTTGCAGACATACCAGGTCCACCTGCTTCTATCAAACTTGAAGAGGTGCTTTCTGATCGTGTGAAGTTGTGCTGGACACCTCCACTTGCAGATGGTGGTTCCCCAATAACAAATTACATTGTGGATAAGCGTGAAACAAGCAGGCCAAACTGGGCCCAAGTTTCTTCTAAAATCAGCAAGGATGTAATGGAATGCTCTGTGGAGAAGCTGATCACAGGTCATGAGTACCAGTTCCGCATTCGTGCTGAAAATCGATATGGAGCTGGTGATCCTATCTTGTCAGATCCAGTTATCGCAAGGGATCCTTTCAGTAAGATGTCCATCTTATTTTAATAATAATTATTTATTAAATAAATAGATAATACATACATAATACATATTTACTGTGTTGTGCTTGTCATTTATAGCTGTTCCTGGAGCATGTGATCCACCAATAATTACAAACATTACAAAAGAGAAAATGACTGTGAGCTGGAAGGAACCTAAGGAAGACGGAAGTGCTGCCATCCTTGGGTACATGCTTGAGAAGCGTGAGATCAAGGAAATGAACTGGACCAAACTCAATAGGAAACCCCTGCTGGAAAGAACACTTGAAGTTGGAGGACTCTCTGAGGGAGCTCAGTATGAATTCAGAGTTATTGCAGTAAACAAAGCTGGCCCTGGCAAACCCAGTGACCCATCAAATGCTGCTGCTGCACTTGATCCTATTTGTACGTACAATTTTCACAAAGTTACATACACATCTAATTTCTAAAAATGTATATATTTGTTAAATATCAACTTATGTCATCTGCAGATCCTCCTGGGCCACCAGTCTCCCCCAAAGTCACCGACACAAGTAACAGCACCATTAGTGTGTCTTGGACTAAACCTGCAAATGATGGAGGAAGTGATATTTTGGGATACCTTGTTGAATGCAAGAGAACAAATGCAACCGACTGGATCCGATGCAATGTTCCAAAGAACCTACAGGACACAAATTATGTTGTCACTGGCCTTTTAGAGAAATCAGAATACCAACTTCGTATCAGTGCTGTAAACAAAGTTGGTTTCAGTCAGACATGTGAAGTCCCTGACAAACATGTTGCAAAGGACGTCTTTGGTATGAATTTAGAGCCTATTTATACACATCATCACCATCATTTAGTAATTGTTTTGCTGAAATCTAAATCAGAACAATGTTTTTAATTTCAGCTGCACCTGAGGCTGAACTTGATGCAGAGTTGAAGGATACATTGGTTCTACAGGCCGGCACTCGAATGAAACTTCATGCCAAAATTAAAGGTCGACCTATTCCAAAGGTCATTTGGGCCAAGATGAACACCAACATCAAAGACAGACAAGGAATCATCATCAAAGTCACAGACATTGACACAACAGTTGTTGTGGACAAAGTGAATCGATATGATGCAGGAAAATACGTTCTGAACCTTGAGAGTGTCAGCGGGATGAAGATGTACACAATTATTGTTAAAGTTATTGGTAAGTTCTCATGTGATCATGGGTATATTTAAATACTTTAAAATATTTAATATTTAAATATAAAAATAAAAAAAATGAATTCTATACATTTACTGCTTTATTCATCACCATGCAGATACCCCTGGCCCACCACTAAACCTAATGGTCAAAGAGTCATCGAAGGACAGTGCGTCCATCTTTTGGGATGAACCACTAATTGATGGTGGAAGTGAGATTACAGGATATGTGGTTGAAAAACGTGATGCAGAGAGAAAAGCATGGTCCATAGTTTCACCCAGCTGTGACAAAACATCTTTCAGGGTTGATGGCCTGGAAGCTGGGAGATCATACTTTTTCAGAGTCATGGCTCAGAATAAGTATGGCACTGGTGAACCTGGTGAAACACCAGATTCTGTCAGAGCCTCTGGTGAGTAAAGTTTACAAAAAGAAGATTTAGTTATAAAATATACTGTTGTTATTGTTATCCAGTATAATGTTGTATACAATAACACTGATCAAATATTTTTCAGAACAACCAGGGCCAGTTCTGGATTTTAAGCCATTGCTAGTAACCAGGGATTCATGCACTCTCTCTTGGAAAAAACCTATGAGCGATGGTGGAAGTCGAATCATTGCATATGTGCTTGAGGTTCTTAATGGTGAGGACAAGTGGAAGGAGCTTCTAAGATCTAAGAACATGCAATATAGTGCCAAAGATCTTGTAGAAGGCAGGGAATACAAATACAGAGTAATGGCAACAAACGATGCTGGCGATGGTCCAGTGAAAGAACTCTCCATTGTAGCAAAGGATGTTATTGGTGAGATTTCATTTTCTCTCTAATTAATTTCAATTTCATGTTTAATTTTCACCCTTAATATTTTTCATTTTTAATTCGTTTTTTATTTTTTGTTTTGTTTTTGCTGCCATGCAGTTTATCCCAGCTGTGATTTACGGGATTTGCCAAACTTAAACTACATTGCAAAAGAAGGAAGCAATGTCCGCCTCAAAATTCCCATCATTGGTAAACCTGCTCCAACAGTCTCATGGAAGAAGGGCGAGGATGAAAACTTGACAGACACAGGAAGAGTTTGTGCGGAATATACTGCTGTTAATACAACTCTTTTGATTCGGGACTGCCAAAGGAGCGATGCCTCAAAATACACCATCACCCTTCGTAATAGCGCTGGCTCAAAGGAATCTTCTATCTTTGTCAGAGTTGTTGGAAAACCAGGACTATGCACAGGACCTATTAAGTTTAAGGAAGTTACAGCTGATGGAGCCACCTTGAAATGGGGTGTTCCAAAAGATGATGGAGGATCAGAAATTACTAACTACATTCTGGAGAAGCGAGATTCCATTACTAACATGTGGGTAACTGTTTCCTCAACTGTTGAGACAAACACTCATAGAGTGTCTGGTCTTCATGAGGGAACAGAATATATTTTCAGAGTTTCTGCAGAAAACAAATATGGAGTTGGTGAGGGCCTCAAATCTGAACCTGTGGTTGCGAAGCATCCATTCAGTAAGTACACTTTATAGTCTTTCACAAATACAACACAGTGGCAATGTGTATTTTGAACTTACCTTTTATATTGTATTTTTTCATTAGATGTACCAGATTCACCACCTGCACCACAAATCATGAACATGTTTCATGATTCAGCCGTCTTGGCCTGGTCAGATCCAAGGAAAACTGGAGGTTCACCAATTACAGGTAAAAGAATATCTAACTGTCATGTAAACTGCAACATAAAAAATATTTGATAATAAGTATCAACTTTTCTGCTTTCAGGTTATCATGTTGAATTCAAGGAAAGAAATAGCATGTTGTGGAAGAGAGCCAACCCAGCACCTTTAAAAATGAAGGATTTCAGAGTAAAAGGGTTAACTGAAGGCCTGGAGTATGAGTTTAGAGTGATGGCAATAAATCTGGCTGGGGTTGGTAAGCCAAGTCCTCCAACCATGCCAATGGTAGCCTTGGATGCTATTGGTAAGTACATGTTTGTAAGTGCAGTATCTATGCCACTTCAGTGAACTCTATGACATCTGTTATTTATTAATCCATTCATGGTATTTTTAGCTCCTCCTGGTAAACCTGATGTGATCAGCATCACAAGAAGCACTGTAACACTACAGTGGACTGAACCACAGTATGATGGTGGACACAGGCTTACAGGCTACATTGTTGAGAGACGTGACCTTCCTGCCAAGGTCTGGGTGAAAGCAAACCCTGTAAATGTTGTAGAGTGTGCCTACACTGTGACTGACATGCAGGAAGGTTGCAAGTTTGAATTCAGAATCAGAGCCAAGAACGCAGCTGGAGCAATAAGCCCACCATCTGAACAAACCGACACACTTGTATGCACGGATGAATATGGTAATGCAAATAATTTTTTGATTTATTTTGCTTGAGTCAGATTTAGCTTTATTTTATCTGGGTAAGCGCTTACAGTGTGTTGTTTTTTTTTACCCCACAGCGGCACCAACAATCATAATCGATGCTCCTGTAAAGGAAGGGCTAACAGTTAGAGCTGGAGAAACAATTGTCATTACAGCCACAAGTATTCTAGGCAAACCTACACCAACTTCAGCCTGGTCAAAGGGAGGAAAGTTCTTCAAGCCATCAGATATATGCCAGATTGAAAGCAGCCCAACCTCCTCTACTCTTTCAATCAAATATGCTAGCAGAAAGGATTCAGGGGAGTACAATATTACAGCAAGCAATCCATTTGGTGTCAAAGAAGAGAATGTAAAAGTAAAGGTTTTGGATGTTCCTGGAGCTCCTGGACCGATTGAAGCAAGTGGAATCTCATCTGAAAAAGTCACTTTGACCTGGACACCACCTCATGAAGATGGTGGCTCAGCAATCAAGCACTACACTCTGGAAAAGAGGGAAACAAGCCGTCTTCTTTGGACCATTCTTGCAGAAAATGTTATTGACTGTCATTACGTGGCCAAAAAACTAATCCAAGGGAATGAATATATTTTCCGTGTCTCTGCTGTCAACCATACTGGAGCTGGCGATTCTTCACATTCAGAGCCAGTGAAGATGGTAGATAATTATGGTAAGTAGAATAATGAGCCATTAAAGATCTATCTACAGTGCCTCGTTGCATGTGCATTAAGAATAATATTGTTCCCTATAGGTCCTCCAGGTCCTCCAGCAAGACCAGAGGTGGAAAATATTGGAGGAAAAACTGCTACTGTTGCATGGAAGAGACCAGCTGATGATGGAGGCAGTGATATCACAGGCTACATGATTGAGAAGAAGGAAAAGAAAGGCATGAGATGGTCAAGAGCATCAAAGAAAGCAATATTAGATCTAAATTTTGAAGTACAAGGACTCGTCGAAGGTGTTGAATACCAGTTCAGAGTAACAGCTGAAAACAAGGCTGGCTGTGGGGAGCCCAGCGAGCCATCTCAGCCTATTACAACAAAGGTCATGGCAGGTGAGTAAAGTTGAATGCTAGAAGGCATAGGACTGCAGCCTAAATGTGTATGAAATTAGAATTCACTTTAGTGAGGTTATTAATAATTAGACAAAAGATACATCCAGATTGCCTCATCCAACAATATTTTCCTATGCCTCATAGAAGTTTGAAGCAATGTATGTTATTTGAGTTGCTCCAATTCAAGTGTGTTTGGAATGCTGAAATATTTCAGTATGGTTTTAAGGTCTGTTTGTCTGTTTAGCTGCTGTGACTGATTTAAATATCTCAGAAAATTTAAATAATAAGAAACAATATGCAAATCTTCCACATGCATGAAAGAAATACATTTTTCTACATACAGGGCACACTCAGGCAAGGCTCTCAATCCATTTTTTAATCAATTTATTTGTGAAAAACTAGACATTTGCCAGCTATTGGTACATTCTAAGATAATCTATGATTTTTGATAGCCTTTTGCTATGTTCTAATATATATTTTTTGATTCTCATAGCTGTACCTGGACCCCCAGTCAATCCAAGAGTCACTGATACAACAAAAACTACAGCTGAACTCCACTGGGGCAAACCTCTTGATGATGGTGGCATGAATGTAACTGGATACATTGTTGAGCACAAAAAGGACGGAGAAGAGGCATGGGTGAAGGACACAACTAATCTTTTGACAATTACTGAATTCGTTGTCCCAGAATTACAGGCTGGAGCCAAGTACCATTTTAGAATTACTGCAGTCAATGCAATTGGAGTTGGGGAACCAGCACAAACAGCAGAGCTTGTTGAAATTATTGAACGTGAAGAAATTCCCGACCTAGAACTTGATGCTGAATTGAGAAGAACACTTGTTGTCAAGGCTGGAGGTTCTATTCGCATTTTTGTTCCAATTAAAGGCCGTCCAGCTCCTCAAGTGACTTGGACAAAGGAAGAAACGCCACTAAAAACTCGTGCTCATATTGACACTACAGAGTCATACACCCTTTTAATCATTCCTGATTGCAACAGGCGTGATGCTGGAAAATATGACTTGACGTTAGAGAATGCTGCTGGAAAGAAGACTGCCTATGTGAATGTTAAAGTTTTGGACACCCCAGGCCCCCCTATCAATCTTAAACCAAAAGCCATTGACAAAGAAAGCATCACATTGCAATGGGAAATGCCTCTTATCGATGGTGGTGCAAAGATTGTTAATTATATAATTGAAAAAAGAGAAGCAACTCGCAAGGCATACGCTACAGCTGTAACAAAATGTGATGCATGTTCTATTAGGATTGAAAATTTATCAGAGGGCTCCGAGTATTATTTTAGAGTCTCTGCTGAAAATGAATTTGGAATCGGAGAACCAGTTGAGACCTCTGATCCTATAAGAGCATCTCAAGCACCAACTCCTCCAGAAATGGTATCAATTACAGATGTGACCAAGAGCACTGTTAGTCTTGCATGGACCAAACCGAAACATGACGGAGGAAGTAGAATTACTGGGTATGTTGTTGAAGCTCAGAAGAAAGGAACAGACCAGTGGGCTCATGTGACCACTGTAAAGTCTTTAGATTTTACTGTAAAGAATTTAAATGAGAATGAGGAGTATGTGTTCCGAGTAATGGCTGTAAACCATTCAGGAAGAAGCAATCCTCGGGGAAGCAAGCACATTGTTGTAAAGGAACAAAGCACAGAACCTGAATTTGATCTTCGTGGTGTCTGTCAGAAGACAGTCATAGCAAAGGCTGGAGATAACATAAAGATTGAGGTGCCTGTGACTGGGCGTCCTAAGCCAACAGTTTCCTGGCAGAAAGAAAATCAAGCCCTCAAATTAACACAACGGACAGTGGTTGAAAATACGTCTACATCAACCATCTTGACTATAAATGAATGCTTGAGAAGTGACAGTGGATTATACACAATGACAGGGAAGAACATAGTTGGCTCAGTTACTGAAAATATCATAGTCAAAGTGCATGATATCCCAGGACCACCTAAGGGACCCATTAAATTGGACAAAATATCCCGTACTTCAATTGACTTTTCATGGGAATCACCTGAAAATGATGGAGGAGTACCAATTAATAATTATGTAGTTGAAATTAGGGAAACCACCAGCCAGTCATGGGTTGAGCTGTCTTCACTGATCATTCGAACAACATTTAAAGCAACTCGTCTAACCACAGGAGTGGAATATCAGTTCCGTGTAAAGGCTAAAAACAGATATGGCGTAGGACCCCCAATTACCTCGGAAGCTGTAGTTGCTGCTTATCCTTTTAAGGCACCCGGGCCACCAGGTACCCCCAAAGTTGTTGCTTTCACTAAGGACACAATGACGATTGGGTGGAATGAGCCGGTTAATGATGGAGGAAGTGAAGTTATTGGATATCATATTGAAAGGAAAGAGAGGAACAGTATCATCTGGCACAAGATTAGCAAGACACTTGTGGTGGGAAACCTGTTCAAAACAACTGGACTGGAGTCTGGGTCTGCATATGAGTTCCGAGTGATGGCTGAAAATATAGCTGGAATAGGGAAACCAAGCAAGGCCTCTGAACCGATGTTTGCTCTTGATCCAGTAGATCCACCTGGTCAACCTGTTCCAATCCAAGTATCTAAAAATGCAATCACAATTCAATGGACAAAGCCTGAATATGATGGCGGGTTCAAGATTACTGGTTACATTGTGGAAAAAAGAGATCTACCAGCCGGGCGGTGGATAAGGGCTAACTTCACAAACATAATTGAAACCACTTTTACTATTAGTGGTTTGACAAAAGATGAATCTTATGAATTCCGCATACTTGCAAGAAATTCGGCAGGTGCTGTTAGCAACCCCTCAGATCCATCAGATCCAATCACTTGTAAAGATGATATTGAAGAACCAAGAATTATGGTAGATGCCAAATTCAAGGATGTTGTGCTTGTTAGGGCAGGAGAAATCATCAAACTTGAGGCTGATGTTGCAGGACAACCACTCCCATCCATGGTTTGGACCAAAGATGGAAAAGATGTTGAAATAACATCTAAACTACAGATAAAAATGGCAGACATCAGTACTACTTTGGTTAACAAAGACTCCATTAGAAAAGATGGAGGTGAATTTGTTCTGACAGCCACAAATGTGGGTGGATTTGCAAAACATGTATTCAATGTTAAGGTTCTTGACAGACCAGGACCACCTGGAGGACCTCTTAAAGTTTCTGATATTACAGCAGAAAAATGTGTGCTTACATGGGCTCCATGTTCAGATGATGGAGGTGCAAACATTGAACATTATGTAGTTGAAAAACGTGAATCCAGCAGACTTGCTTGGACAAATGTGGCAACGGACTTGCAAGTTACCCAGTATCAGGTGACAAAACTGCTTAAAGGAAATGAATACATTTTTAGGGTCATGGCTGTTAATAAGTATGGAGTTGGAGAACCCCTTGAGTCTGATCCAATGATTGCAGACAATCCTTATGTTCCACCTGATCCTCCACAAACTCCTGAGATTACAGCTGTGACCAAGGATTCAATGGTGCTTTGCTGGGGAGCTCCTGTCAGCAATGGTGGAAGTGAAATCACCAACTATGGGATTGAGAGAAGAGACAGGATTAGTTTGCGCTGGGTAAAATGCAACAAAAGGAAGGTTACTGACTTGCATTTTAGGGTAACTGGCCTTGTTCCAAGTCATGAATACGAATTTAGAATTGTTGCTGAGAATGCAGCTGGACTCAGTGCACCAAGTTCCTCAAGTCCATTCACGAAAGCCTCAGACACTATCTTGAAACCTGGCCCACCTGGTAATCCAAGGATCTTGGACACAACATGTACCTCCATAACAATTGCATGGAACAAACCAGTATATGATGGTGGCTCTGAAATCACTGGATACATTGTTGAGACATGCCTGCCAGGAACAGAGGAGGAGGAATGGACAATTGTTTCTCCTAAAGAGGGACTTAAAGGAACATCTTTTACAATTACAAATCTTAAGGAGAATCAAGAATATAAAATCAATGTCTCAGCTGTAAATAGTGAGGGTGTTGGAGAGGAAGCATCTGTTCCTGGTCCACCTAAAGCTGAAAAAAGACTTCTACCACCAGAAATTGACCTTGATGCTGATCTTCGTAAAATTGTGAATATCAGAGCCTGCAACACACTAAGACTGTTTGTGCCAATCAGAGGAAGGCCATCTCCAGAATCTACATGGACAAGAGAGAATGACGAACCTTTAGACAGAGCTACGATTGAAAGCACATCATCTTTTACATCACTAGTGATTGGAAATGTAAACAGATTTGACAGTGGGAAATATAACTTGACTGTGACGAACAGCTCTGGTACCAAGACAGTTTCTGTAACAGTTAGGGTTCTAGATACACCTGGGGCACCACAAAACTTCAAAATCAGCAAAGTTACTAAAGAGTCAGTCTCACTTGAATGGGATCCTCCCTTAAATGATGGTGGCACAAAGATTAAGAACTACGTTGTCGAAAAGCGTGAGGCAACAAGAAAGGCCTATGCTACTGTTAATGCCCTCTGCCACAAAACAACGTGGACAATTGATCAACTACAAGAAGGCTGCAACTACTACTTCAGAGTTCTTGCTGAAAATGAATATGGCATTGGTCTTCCAATTGAAACTACTGAGTCAGTCAAAGTGTCTGAGAAACCTCAGCCGCCAGGCAAGATTACACTTCAAGACGTCACAAAGACCAGTGTTACACTGTCTTGGGAGAAGCCTGAACATGATGGAGGAAGTAGAGTAGTTGCCTATGTTGTAGAGATGCAGAGTAAAGGCAGTGAGAAATGGACACAATCTGTGATTGTCAAAGTTCCTGAGGCAGTTATTTCTGGGCTCACTCCTGGTGAGGAGTATATGTTCCGAGTTTCAGCAAGGAACGAAAAAGGCACTAGTGACCCTCGGCAAATCGGTGTGCCAGTAATTGCTAAAGACCTTGTAATTGCTCCATCTGCCAAGCTGTTATTCTCAACATTTAGTGTCCTTGCAGGAGAGGACTTGACAATAGATATTCCATTCATTGCTCGCCCCAAAGCTGCTGTCTCTTGGATAAAGGATGCAACACCACTTAAACGAACCTCTAGGATTAATTTCTCTTCCACAGAGACCCTCCTTAGTCTTGTGATCAAGGAGGCAGCTAGAGAAGATGTTGGTCAGTACAGTATCAAACTGTCAAACACAGCTGGTGAAACATTAGTGGATATCAGAGTTGTTGTTCTTGACAAACCTGGCCCACCTACTGGCCCAGTGAAAGTCGAAGAAGTAACAGCTGACAGTGTTACTATTTCATGGAACCCACCAGAGTATGATGGAGGCTGCACCATTAGTAGCTATCTGGTGGAAAAAAGAGACACATCTACAACTAATTGGGTAGTTGCAGCAGCAAATGTAGCCAGAACAAAGATTAAAGCTGGAAGACTGAAAACAGGTTCTGAATATCAGTTCAGAATCACAGCTGCAAACAGGTATGGGAAGAGTCCTCTGCTTGTCTCTGAGTCTGTCATAGCACAATACCCATATAAGCTACCAGGCCCACCTGGAACACCGTTTGTCCATGCTTCTACTAAAGATAGCATGATAGTGATGTGGAATGAGCCAGTTATTGATGGAGGAAGTAATATTTTGGGATATCATCTTGAACGTAAAGACAGAAACAGTATTCTCTGGGTTAAACTCAATAAAACAATAATCCAGGACACAACTTACAAGACCATAGGACTTGAGGCAGGACTTGAATATGAGTTCAGAGTATATGCTGAGAATATTGTAGGTATTGGAAAGGCAAGCAAAATTTCAGAGGGCTGTATTGCCAGAGATCCTTGTGATCCTCCTGGTACACCTGAAGCAGTTAAAATTACAAAGAATTTAATCACAATTGCATGGACTAAGCCTGAGTATGATGGTGGAAGCAAAGTCACTGGCTATATCGTTGAAAAGAAAGAATTGCCTGAAGGACGCTGGCTGAAGGCAAACTTCACCAATGTCATTGAGACAGAGTATACTGCCACAGGACTTGCAGAAGACCAGCAATATGAGTTCCGGGTCATTGCAAGAAATGCAGCAGGTGTTTTTAGCCATCCTTCTTATAGCACTGGACCTATTACTTCAAAAGATGAGATTGAGGCACCCCGCATCAGCATAGATCCACAGTACACACAAACAATTGCTATAAATGCAGGAGAGACCTTCAAGATTGATGCAGATGTCCATGGTAAACCAGTCCCCACAATTCACTGGATGAAGGGAGATCAAGAACTTGGAAATACGATTCATCGTGAAATTAAAAACACTGATACTTACGCATATTTGTCTGTAAAAGAGGCCAAACTTGCAGATGGTGGCCAGTACACTCTGCTGCTAAGAAATCCAGGAGGTGAGAAAGCTGTTCAGATCAACGTCAGTGTCCTAGATAAACCTGGAGCACCTGAGGGACCCATTACCATCACAGGGGTTACCTGTGAACAGTGTTGTCTTGTTTGGAAACCTCCTAAACAGGATGGTGGAAGCAAGATTACTCACTACATTGTTGAAAGAAGGGAGACGAGCAGATTGATTTGGACTCTGGTTGAAAATAAAGTTCAAGGAGAGTATTTGAAAGTAACAAAACTCCTCGAAGGCAACGAATACATTTTCAGAGTTTTGCCAGTCAACAAATTTGGAGTCGGTGAATCGCTACAGTCTGACCCAGTAGTCATTAAGGATCCATTTACAGTTCCAGATGCTCCAAAGGGAATTGAGGTCTCAAATGTCAAGAAAGCCTCAATGGACTTAAGCTGGGAGGCACCTACAAGTGATGGTGGTTCTCCGGTCACTGGGTACATCATTGAAAAACATGACAAGGAAGGTGTTAGATGGACCAGATGCAACAGAAAAACAGTTACTGATCTAAACTTCAAAGTTACTGGTCTCCTTGAAGGACACTTGTATGAATTCAGAATTGCAGCTGAGAATGCTGTTGGGGTTGGTAAGCCCAGCTCAGCAACAGTATTCTATAAGGCTCTGGATCCTGTTTTCAAGCCAGGTCCACCAAATAATCCTAAGGTGACAGACACAACTAAATCCTCTGTGACACTTTCTTGGGGGAAGCCTGTTTATGATGGTGGATGTGAAATCCAAGGATACATTGTTGAGTCATGTGAGGCAAAACCACCAGTGGAAGAGGCAAAGGAAGGTGAAGATAGCACAGTTGCTGAAGAATGGACAATGAGCACCCCACCAACAGGAGTTAAGTTCACACGGTTTACAGTGGAAAACCTGAAAGAAAAGCAGGAATACAAATTCAGGATTTGCGCAGTCAACAAGGTTGGTGTTGGTGAGCATGCAGACATTCCTGATCACGTTCTTCCAGAGGACAAGGCAGAGGAACCAGATCTAGATATTGACCCTGAGTACAGAAAGCTTGCCATTATTAAAGCAGGAGCACCTCTCAGAATTTTCATTGCTATCAAAGGACGTCCTGTGCCACAAATTAAATGGGAGAAAGATGAGGGTCCTATTAAAGAGACAGTTCAAGTTGAGGTGTCAAGTAGTCACACTGCTCTTGTGATTGATAAAGTCAATAGATCTGACAGTGGAAAGTACACTGTGTTTGCAGAAAACACTTGTGGTGTAAAAACTGCAACCATCAGTGTGAAAGTTCTTGACACACCTAGTGCTCCAGTTAACATGAAAGTGCAAGAAATTACAAAAGAGTCTGTCACTCTTTCATGGGAGCCTCCTGCCTTGGATGGTGGAGCTAAGATAAAAAATTATATCGTTGAGAAACGTGAAACTACGAGGAAAACGTTCTCAGCTGTTGTAACTAATTGCCATAAACTATCATGGAAAATTGAACCACTTCAAGAGGGCTGTAGTTACTACTTCCGAGTTCTTGCAGAAAATGAACATGGGGTTGGATTACCTGCAGAGATTACCGATCCATTGAAAGTATCAGAAGTACCCCAGTGTCCTGGCAAATTAAGCGTTGTAGATGTTACAAAAACAAGTGTATCTCTCGCTTGGGAAAAACCAGTGCATGATGGTGGCAGCAGAATCATTCAATACCTTGTTGAAATGCAAGTTAAGGGCAATGACAAGTGGTCTGGTTGTGCTAATGTGAAAACGTTAGAAGCTGTTATTAAGAATTTGAACCCTGGGGAAGAGTACACTTTCAGAGTGATTGCTATTAATGAAAAAGGAAAGAGTGACCCGAGAACCCTTGCAGTACCAGTGCAAGCAAAAGATCTTGTCATTGAACCAGATGTTAGACCTGCATTCAGCAACTACAGTGTTCTTTTTGGAAAAGACCTTCAAGTTGAAATTCCAATTTTTGGACGCCCTAAACCAAAGGTCACATGGATAAAGGATGGTGCAGCCCTCAAATTTACAACAAGAGTGAACATTTCTAATACACCAAACAGCACAATTCTTAGCATCAAAGAAGCTGCAAGAGAAGACGGTGGCATGTATGGAATTAATGTTTCCAATGTTGTTGGACAAAAGGATGCAACAATTGAAATCATCACCCTTGACAAACCAGGACCACCATCTGGGCCTGTAAGATTTGATGAGGTAACAGTAACAAGTGTTACACTCTCATGGGACCCACCACAATACACTGGTGGATGTTCAGTTTCAAACTACATTGTACAAAAGAGAGACACAACCACTACCACATGGGAGAATGTTTCTGTCTCAGTGGCAAGAACAACATTCAAGGCGCTCAGACTGAAAACTGGGGCTGAGTATCAGTTCAGGATCATTGCTCAAAACAGATATGGCAAGAGTTTTGCTTTAGACTCTTCAGCTGTTGTAGCTCAGTACCCATATAGAGAACCGGGCCCTCCTGGAACTCCATTTGTTTCATCACTTTCCAGAGATCATATGGTTGTAGAGTGGCATGAACCTGTTTCAGATGGTGGCAGTGGTGTTATTGGATACCATCTTGAAAGAAAAGAGAGAAACAGCATCCTCTGGACCAAGATAAACAAGACATTGATTCAAGAAACAAAGTTTAAAACAAGTCCATTAGAAGAAGGCATTGAATATGAATTTAGAGTCTATGCTGAAAATATTGTTGGTATTGGTAGGTGCAGTAAGATCTCTGAGGGATATGTCGCCCGTGATCCATGTGATCCACCTGGTATTCCAGAAGCTATTCATATCAGCAAGAACTCAATAACAATCCAATGGACAAAGCCAGAATATGACGGAGGAAGTACTATAACTGGTTATAATGTTGAGAAGCGTGATCTGCCTGAGGGGCGTTGGATGAAAGCTAGTTTTACAAATGTAATTGAAACCCAATTTACAATCACTGGACTCACAGAGGGTGAAAAATATGACTTCAGAGTAATTGCAAAGAATGCTGTTGGCACTATTAGTAAGCCATCCTACAACAGCGGACCTATTGTTGCATTGGATGAAGTGGAGCCTCCCAAGTTTTCAATTGATCCTGAATACACTCAGACTCTTATTGTGAATGCCGGGGATACTTTCAAAATGGATGCAGATGTCCATGGCAAGCCAATACCTACAATTCAGTGGTTCAAAGCTGACAAGGTCATTGAAAACACAATACGATGTGAACTCAAGAATACTGACACTAGAGCAATGATTGTCATAAAAGATGCAGTCAGAGAAGATGGTGGGGAATACATTCTTCAACTCACTAATCCCGGTGGCTCACAAAATGTTTCATTCCATATTAAGGTACTTGACAAACCCAGTTCACCAGAAGGACCTCTTCATATTACTGGACTATCAAGTGATAAATGTACACTATCATGGCGCCCCCCTCTACATGATGGCGGAAGCACAATTAGTCATTATGTTATTGAAAGACGTGAAACAAGTCGTTTAGCTTGGACTGTGGTCTCTAATAGTTGTAAAGCTACAACATATAAAGTGACAAACCTTCTTGAAGGCAACGAATATATTTTCCGTGTGATGGCAGTCAACAGTTATGGAGTTAGTGAGCCAATCAATAGTTCAGCTGTAATAATGAAGAATCCATTTGTAGCCCCTGGATCCCCACAGATTCTGGAGGTGGCTAATATTGCACGTGACTCTATGACTGTGTGTTGGAGTGCTCCTGAGACTGATGGTGGAAGTGAAATTGTTGGATACATCGTTGAAAAGAAGGACCGGTCTGGGATTAAATGGACCAGATGCAACAGGCAAAAAGTTACTGATATATGTTTCAGAGTGCAAGGCCTGCTAGAGGATCATGAATATGAGTTTAGAGTATCTGCCGAAAATGCAGCTGGAATCAGTGAACCCAGTTTACCGACATCATACTACAAAGCCTCTGATCCCAAATATAAACCTGGCCCACCCACACATGTACATGTAATCGACACAACAAAGAGCTCCATTTCACTGGCTTGGGGAAAGCCTCTTAATGATGGTGGAAGTGCGATTCAAGGATATATTGTTGAGGTGTGCAAAGCTGAAGAGGAGGAATGGTCTATGTGCACTCCGCCAACTGGCCTGCGTGTCAATAAGTTTGAAATCACTAAATTAACAGAACAACAGGAATATAAGATTCAGGTCTGTGCCATAAATAAACTAGGAGTGGGTGAGCCTGCCCTCATTCCTGGGACTGCTAAACCAGAAGAGAAACTTGAAGCTCCTGAAATTCACCTTGATTCAGAACTGAGGAAAGGCGTAGTTGTTCGTGCTGGAGGATCAGTTCGAATTAATATGCCTTTTAAGGGAAGACCAACACCTGAGATTAAATGGACTAAAGATGATGGAGAGTTGTCAGAGAGGACAGTGGTTGAGAAGGGCATAAACTTCACGCAAATATCAATTGATTCTTGTGACAGAAAGGATTCTGGAAAATACACCCTGACCCTTGAAAACAGCAGTGGTTCTGTGTCTGAATTTGTGGCAGTGAAAGTATTAGATACACCTGGAGCTCCTCAAAAGCTTGTAGTTAAAGATATTAAGAAGGACTCTATTACCCTTGTTTGGGACCCACCACTTATTGATGGGGGTGCAAAAATAAAGAATTATGTTGTTGATAAGCGTGAGTCCACAAGAAAAGCATATGCCAGTGTCACAACCAAGTGTAGCAAGACTAGCTTCAAAGTGGAAAATCTTGCAGAGGGGGCCATGTACTACTTCAGAGTTATGGCTGAAAATGAATTTGGAATAGGTATACCAGTGGAAACAAAGACTGCTTCAAAAGCTTCTGAAGTACCACTGCCAGTTGGAAAGATATTGTTGACTGATGTGACAAAATCCAGTGCATCACTGTCCTGGGAAAAACCAGAGCATGATGGTGGAAGCAGAATTGTAGGTTACTTGATTGAAATGCAACCAAAGGGAACAGATAAGTGGGGAGTAGCGACATCTGTCAAAACGTGTGAAGGCACAGTCTCTGGACTAACTGCTGGCCAAGAATACCTGTTGCGTGTTCTTGCATATAATGAAAAAGGAAAGAGTGAGCCAAAAGCTCTTGCAGCTCCTGTCATTGCCAATGACTTAGCAATCGAACCAAGCCTCAAAGTACAATTTAGTACATACAATGTAAAATCTGGAAATGACCTCCTATTGGAAATACCTGTCTTTGGACGTCCCAAGCCAAAAGTTACATGGAAGAAAGATGGAGAAGGGCTTAAAGTGACATCTAGAATAAGTACTCCAGTTACTCCAACCTCAGCAATTCTGAAGATTACTGAGGCCAATAAAGACGATCTGGGGAAGTACGCAATCACCGCAACAAACAGTGCTGGTGCTGTTACAGAAGAAATTGGAATAATTATACTTGATAAACCTGGTCCACCAACAGGCCCAGTGAAAGTAAATGAAGTGAGTAATAACTTTGTCACAATCTCATGGGAACCCCCATCCTACACTGGAGGCTGCCAAGTAAAGCATTACATTGTTGAAAGACGAGACACCACCTCAACAACATGGGAAGGGGTATCTGGATCTGTAGCTAGAACGTCACTCAAAATAACAAAACTGAAGACTGGCGCAGAGTACCAATTTAGAGTCTGTGCTGAAAACAGGTATGGTAAAAGCACCTTTTTGGATTCAAAGGCAATTGTTGTTCAGTATCCTTATAAACCTCCAGGGCCACCCGGAACACCATATATCAAGTCTGCCACTAAGGATCAAATGATAATTGAGTGGAATGAGCCTGTCAATGATGGTGGAAGTTCACCAATTGGCTACCATCTAGAAAGCAAGGAACGGACTAGTATCCTGTGGACAAAGCTGAACAAAACCCTCATTACTGATACCATGTTTAAGATATGTAATCTTGAAGAAGGCATTGGATATGAATTCAGGGTGTATGCTGAGAACATTGTTGGTATCGGCAGAGCCAGTAAGGTTTCAGAAAGCTTTGTTGCTCGTGATCCATGTGATCCACCTGGTACTCCAGAAGCCATTGCTATCTCAAAGAACCATGTGGTAATTCAGTGGACAAAGCCTCAGTATGATGGTGGCAGCAAAGTGACTGGATATATTGTTGAAAAGAGAGACTTGCCTGAAGGTCACTGGATGAGGGTCAACTTCACCAATGTAATTGAGACTGAATTCGCAATTACAGGCCTAACAGCAGACCAACAGTATGAATTTAGAGTAACTGCAAGAAATGCTGCCGGTATTTTCAGTGAGCCATCTGACAGCACTGGACCAATTACTGCAACAGACGAAATTGAACCTCCAACTGTTTCAATGGACCCTAAGTACAAAGATGTCATTGTGGTTAATGCAGGAGAAAATTTGACTCTTGATGCTGACATTCATGGAAAACCAATTCCTGAGGTCCAGTGGTTGAAGGAAGGAAAGGAAATGGATAAGACACTGCGCATAGAAGAAAAAACAACACAGAAATGTGCCTCAATTACAATCAAAGACTGTACACGTTTAGACAGTGGCCATTACGATCTAGTACTAAGAAACAGTGGTGGAACAAAATCAATTCCGATCACTGTAAGGGTTCTTGATAGACCAGGACCACCCACTGGGCCGCTACGTGTAATTAATGTAATGTCTGATAAATGTGACCTGTTTTGGACTGAGCCATCTCAGGATGGTGGTGCAAACATTTCTCACTACATTATTGAGAAGAGAGAAACAAGCAGGTTATCATGGACTTTAGTTGATTCCTCTGTTCCAGCTACCTCTTACAAGGTGACAAAGCTCTTGACAGGTGATGAATACATATTCAGAGTTATGGCTGTCAATAAATATGGCATTAGTGACACTTTGGAGTCAGAGGCAATTATTGCTCGCAATCCATATAAGCCTCCAAGTGCACCATCATCACCAGACGCAAGTGAGATTACTAAAGATTCAATGGTTCTATCATGGAACGCCCCAGCCAACGACGGTGGAACAGAAATTACTGGTTACCATTTGGAGAAACGAGACAAAGATGGTGTAAGATGGACCAAATGTAACAGGCAAAAGCTGACTGACTTGCACTTCAAAGTGACTGGTCTTTCTGAGGGGCATTTCTATGAATTCCGTGTGGCTGCTGGGAATGAAGCTGGCATTGGAGAGCTTAGTGATTTATCTCTATTTTACCGAGCAATTAATGCCACAACTCCTCCTGGCCCACCCCATCATCCTAAAGTGACAGATCACACCCGTTCATCTGTGTCCCTTGCTTGGGGTAAACCAGCCACTGATGGTGGAGCATACATTAAAGGTTACATTGTTGAGATGAAGGAAGTTTCTGCAGAAGAATGGACCATATGTACACCTCCAACTGGTTTACAAGCAACACGCTTAACAGTAGAAAAGCTTAAAGAAAATTCAGAGTATAACTTCCGTGTTTGTGCCATTAATTCTGAGGGAGTTGGAGAACCAGCTGATGTTCATGGCTCTGTTATTGTTGCCGAAAGAGTTGAAGTACCTGAGATTGAACTTGATGCTGACCTTAGGAAAGTTGTCTCTGTCCGTGCAGGTGGATCACTTCGTCTGTTCATAACTATCAGAGGCAGACCTCAACCATCTGTCAAATGGGAGAAAGAAGAAGGCGCTTTAACTGAGCGTGCAGTAATTGAGTCTACTGGTTCATACAGCATGCTTGTGATAGACAATGTCAATAGATTTGACAGTGGGAAATACATTATTACTCTTGAAAATGAGAGTGGCACAAAATCAGCATTTGTGAATGTCAGGATTCTTGATTCTCCAAGTGCACCCCAGAAATTTGAAGTCAAGGATGTTACAAAAGACTCTGTGACTCTTTACTGGGAACCTCCTCTTACTGATGGTGGAGCAAAAATAACTAACTACATTGTAGAAAAGCGAGAATCAACAAGAAAAGTGTATGCAACTGTCACAAGTAACTGCACACAAAATTTCTTCAAGATAGAAGAATTACAGGAGGGTGGAATATTCTACTTCCGGGTATGTGCTGTTAATGAGTATGGCAGTGGTATCATGGCAGAAACAAAGAATCCAATCAAGGTTGCCCAAGTACCTATGCCCCCTGGAAAGGTGTCACTTGTGGATGTTACTAAGACCAGTGTAACCCTCACTTGGGTAAAACCAGCACATGACGGTGGCAGTAAAGTTATCTGTTACAATGTAGAAATGCAACCAAAAGGCACTGACAAATGGGGTGTGAGCTGCACAGTGAAAGTTCCAGAGGCTACTGTTTCTAACCTTACCCCAAATGAAACATACTCTTTCAGGGTAATTGCACTGAATGAGAAAGGAAAGAGTGAACCCCAAGAACTTGGTGTGCCTGTCCGTGCTAAAGATATAGAGATAGAACCTTCAGTTAATCTGCTCTTTAATACTTTCAGTGTTAAGGCTGGAGATGACCTTACTGTTGAAGTTCCTGTAAGAGGCAGACCTAAGCCCGTTGTTTCATGGAAGAAAGATAACCTTCCTCTCAAGCAAACAACTTCTCTCACAGTAGTTAATACCAAGGTATCCAGCAAGATTACCATCAAGGAGGCTTCTGTTGATCATGTTGGAAAATATGAGATCACTCTTGCCAATACAGCAGGCACCATTTCCACAGATGTTAATATTGTGGTTCTTGATAAACCAGGGCCACCATCTACAGTGAAGGTTGATGCTGTAACTTCTGACAGCATTACTCTATCATGGACTCCCCCTGAATATGATGGTGGGTGCTGCATCAATAACTACATTGTTGAGAAGAGAGATACAAACACAACAGTGTGGCAGATTGTGTCAACAAATGTTGCCAGAAACTCCATCAAGGTCTCTCGGCTGACACATGGCTCTGAATACCAATTCCGTATATATGCAGTGAATCGCTACGGCAAGAGCAAGCCTATTGACTCTCCAGGAATTACTGCAGAATACACGTTCAAACAGCCTGGGCCACCTGCTACTCCCCGGGTGGCACATGCCACAAAGTCCTTTATGATTGTCACATGGAATGAACCAGTCAACGATGGTGGTAGCACAGTTATTGGATATCATTTGGAGCGCAAGGAGAGGAGCAGTATTCTGTGGGCAAAGATGAACAGAGCTCTTATCAAAGATACTGAATTGAAAGTAACTGGTCTCGAAGAGGGTATGTTCTATGAGTATCGTGTATACGCTGAAAACATTGCTGGTATTGGAAAGGTTAGCAAAGTCAGTGAGGCTATATCTGCAAGGGATCCTTGTGATCCTCCTGGTCAACCAGTGGTTACAAGCATTACTAGAAACTCAGTGTCTCTCTCTTGGACAAAGCCTGAGTACGATGGAGGAGCCAAAGTTACAGGTTATACCATTGAACGCAGAGACCTTCCAGAGGGTCGTTGGATGAGATGCAATTTCACAAATGTTGTTGAAACATATTTTGATGTTACTGCTCTTACTCAAGATCAGCAATATGACTTCCGTGTCATTGCAAAGAACGCTGCTGGACTATTTAGTGTACCCTCTGATAATACAGGCCCTATCACAGTGAAAGATGATGTCGATCCACCACGGATTATGATGGATGTGAAGTTCAGAGATACTGTATGTGTAAAAGCAGGAGAGACACTGAAAATTAATGCTGATATTGCTGGACGTCCATTACCAGTAGCATCATGGTTAAAGGATGGAAAAGAGATTGAACTCAAAGCAAGAATTCAGATAACTGCAGCAGACAATAGTACGATGATAACAATTAAAGACTGCATTAGGAGTGACTCTGGAGAGTATGCCTTAACATTACAGAATGCAGGAGGAACAGTAACAACACCAGTGAAATGTGTAATCCTTGATAAACCAGGACCCCCAGCAGGACCACTGTCAGTCACTGACCGTACAGCAGAAGATTGCACATTGTCATGGGGATCACCACAAGAAATGGGTGGTGCAGAAATCACTCATTATGTTGTTCAGAAAAGAGAGACCAGCAGTTTGGCATGGACAGTTGTACATGCAGAGGTAAAAACAAAAACATGCAAAGTCACAAAACTCCTCAAAGGAAATGAATACATCTTCAGAGTTTTAGCTGTAAATAAGTTTGGACGTGGTGAAACCCTTGACAGTGAAATTGTCAAAGTCACTGATCCATTCACTTTTGCTTCAGCACCAATGAACGTTGAAATAACAAGTGTGAGCAGTGAGGAGATGACTGTCACTTGGGCTAAGCCTACCTCTGATGGAGGCAGTGAGATCTGTGGGTATGTCATTGAACGGCGTGAGAGATCGGGTCTTCGGTGGGTCAGAGTTAATAGGGAGCTTGTAAAAGACCTAACATTTGTAGTGACTAAACTAAGACGAGGGTGTGAATATGAATACAGAGTATCTGCAGAAAATGCTGCAGGTGTAAGTCCTCCAAGTGATCCTTCTGCTCCAGGAAGAGCAGAAGACGCATTACTTCTGCCATGCCCACCAACAAAACCAAAGTTCCTGGATCACACAAAGAACTCTATAACGATTGCCTGGAACAAGCCTTTGTCAGATGGTGGCACTCCAATAATTGGATACAGTGTGGAATACAAAAAAACAGAGGATGAGGAATGGATTGTCGCCATTCCACTGACAAAGAGCACAGAATTCACAGCCTCTGGTCTCACTGCTGATGTTGAATATGTATTTGCTGTTAAATCAATTAATAAAATTGGCTCGAGCGAACACTCTCCAGTTTCTGAGCCACAGGCAGCAACAGACAGAAAGGAGGAACCTGTATTTGATGTTGACATCGAGATGAGAAAAACTCTGATTATTAAACATGGCCACTCCTTCACACTGACAGCACCATTTAAAGGAATACCTGTGCCTTCAGTCACATGGGATAAGGAGGGAACTGATCTCAAATCAAGAGCTACAACTGAAACAACTGAAGCATATACATCACTGACCATTGAAAAGGCAACAAGAAATGACTCAGGACAGTATACTGTTACATTGGATAATGGTGTTGGAACTGCATCATTGCCAATGGTTGTCAAAGTCCTTGATTCTCCTGGTCCACCAATTAATGTGAAGATTAAAGATGTCACAAAAGACTCAGCCACAGTTATTTGGGAAGCTCCAGAGAATGATGGAGGAGATGCTGTGAAGGCTTACCATGTTGAGAAACGTGAAGCTAGTAAAAAGGCCTGGGTATGTGTAACAAATAACTGCCGCAATCTTGTATACGAGGTAGAGGACTTGCAAGAGGGCGCAATCTACTACTTCAGAGTCATTGGAGAAAATGAGTTTGGTATGGGTGTGCCTGCCGAGACAAAAGATGGAACAAAAATAACAGGTGATTATTAGTTTCATTTGCACCATAATTCACAATGTTATAATAAGCTTCTTTTTATGCTTGAATTTTATATTCCATTTATTTATTCAATTATTCATTATAAAATGTCCTTTCTTTCCATTCTTTCAACAGAAATACCAAGTCCTCCTGCCAGGCTTGGAGTGGCTGAAGTCACAAAGGACAGCGTGACAATTGTATGGTCAAGACCAGAATATGATGGTGGAAGCAGAGTCAAGAGCTACCTCATAGATGCTCTTGAGAAAGGCCAGCAGAAATGGGTGAAATGTGCCACTGTAAAAGCCAACACCCACACAATCAAAGGGTTGAGGGAAAACTCTGAACTCTTCTTCAGAGTTCGTGCTGAAAATCATGCGGGACTCAGTGATCCAAAGGAAATGATTATTCCTGTCATTGTAAAGGATCAACTTGGTGAGTATCATTTCATTTCTTGCCCAAAATATTACACACAATATACAAGCGTTCCACTAAAATGTGTGATTTTTGTCTCCAGATGCCCCCGAATTTGATATGAAAAACTTCCCACGCAACACAGTTTATGTGAGAGCAGGGTCAAATTTGAAATTTGAGCTTCCTCTCACTGGAAAACCAATGCCAAAGGTAGCAATGACAAGAAACAATGTTCCAGTCAAGTGTGGAAAGAGATTCAGTTTTGAAGTAACCCCAGATAGTCTTAATATTGAACTGAAAGAAAGCATTGCTGGTGATGCTGGAAGATATGATATTGTAGCCTCCAATACAAGTGGAACAACCAAAATGTTTGTAAATATACTGGTACTGGACAGACCTGGTCCTCCAGTTGGCCCAGCTGAAATAAGTGATGTTGGAGAAACAAGCCTGTGTCTCAAATGGCTCCCACCAGTATATGATGGTGGTAGCCCAGTGACCAACTACGTTGTACTCAGACGTGAAACAAGCACACCAGCTTGGGTAGAGGTGTCATCCACAGTTGCCAGGAATGAAGTTAAAGTTACCAGACTAACGAAGGGCGAGGAATACCAATTCAGAATTAAAGCTGAGAATCGTTTTGGCATCAGTGACCACATCGACTCTCAGACTGTCACTGTGAAACTTCCGTATAGTGAGTACATATTTATTGTATTCTATTTCTCTTCCAACAATAATAAACTTTCAAATGTAATTCTCACTCTTTAACTATTTATTGTAGCAATCCCTGGGCCACCATCAACACCATGGGTGAGCTTTGTTTCAAGAGAAAGCATTACTGTCTGCTGGCACGAACCGGTAGTAGATGGAGGAAACCCAGTGTTTGGGTACCATGTTCAGATGAAAGAAAGAAGTAGTGTCCTTTGGCAGTTAATAAACAAGACAGCAATTCCTGCTAATCAAATTAGAGTGACAAACATATGCCCTGGCATGATCTACGAATTCAAGGTTTCAGCAGAAAATGCTGCTGGTATTGGAAAACTCAGCAAAACATCAGAGGAAGTACTTGCCATTGATGCTTGTGGTAAGTTACTGAGTGCATAAAATCACTGTATGTGTAGGAAAGTTTTTATGTAAAATACACTGTTAGAGATGTTGCAAATTTTTAAATTCTTGTCTTGTTTTAGATCCTCCAGCAAATGTGAGAATATCTGAAATTACAAAGAGCTCAGTTAGCCTTGTCTGGCAGAAGCCTCCATTTGATGGTGGAAGCAAGATCACTGGCTACATGGTTGAGAGAAGAGAAGCTGCAAATGGCAGGTGGACAAAGGCTAACTTTACCAATGTCATTGAGACAAATTTCATTGTCTCAGGTTTAACACAGAATCAGTCATATGAATTCAGACTTTTTGCAAAGAATGCAGTTGGCTCTGTAAGCAACCCATCTCTTATTGCTGGACCAGTAACTTGTGTAGATGTTTCTGGTGAGTATTACACTTTTCATACCAAATTCACTTACCAGTTCCTTGTTTCAGTACCCAGTGAATCAGTACTTGGATGTAATTTTAAGTATCATTTTTATGCTTCTAACTTTAGGTGCTCCAGCAATTGACTTGCCCCCTGAGTACCTGGACGTTGTACAATATAAAGCTGGGTCTTCTGTAAAGATAAGACTAGGCATCATTGCCAAGCCTTTGCCAACAATTGAATGGCTCAAGGATGGAAAGGAATTAGTTACAAGTTCACAGCTTTCAATTGAAAGCACCACTGATGCATCTGCCATCCTTATCAAGGATGCCACTCGTTATAACACTGGTACATATGAAATGAAGATCAGGAATGTGTTTGGAACAGCATCTGCCACTGTCAGAATACAGATTCTAGGTATGTTCATTTTTGTCTACGCTTGAAACATACTTATTTCATAATCTGTCATCATTTTTCAATGCCATTAAATTTGTTTCTTTAAATTCCCATTTTATTTGAACATTACTAGACAAACCAGGCCCCCCTGCTGGAAACATTGAGTTTAAAGCAGTGACTGCTGACAATATAACTATTGCTTGGGAGCCAGTGGCAGATGATGGAGGATACAAAGTCACCCATTATGTGGTGGAAAAAAGAGAGACAAGCCGAACGGTGTGGTCTATAATTTCTGACTGTTTGGAGACGTGCACTGTATCTGTCCAGAAGCTAATCCGAGGAAGTGAATATGTCTTCCGTGTAAGAGGAGTCAACAAATTTGGACTTGGTGATCCTCTGGATTCTGAACCCATTGTTGCCAAGAATGCTTTCGGTAAAAAATTATAGATCATATTGTCAAGAAATATATGTCTTTGAATAAATAAAAAAACTTACAAACATTTCTGCACTTTAAATGTTTTTGTTTAGTTACTCCTGGACAGCCTACCACACCAGAGGCGACAGAAATCACAAGAACCTCAATGCAGATTGTGTGGGACAAACCAGGACTGGATGGTGGTAGCGCGGTTACAGGCTACTATTTACAGCGACGTGATAAGAAGAGTCTACGCTGGATTAAGGTTTACAAAGACCCCATCAATGACACAAAAGCAAAGGTCCATCACTTGACTGAGGGAAATGAATATCAGTATCGTGTGTGTGCAATCAACAAAGCTGGAGAAGGCCCATTCTCAGATGTGTCTGACTTTTACAAAGCAGCTGATCCTGTTGGTTCGTATTTCTAATTTTATTTCTACAATATTATCTAATTTGCTCTCTACTAATATATTCTGTTTATACATTACTGTAGTTCATTTTTACAGTGTTTTGATGTGTATGGTCAAACATGGTTTTTGAATGTTTCTACAGATCCACCTTATGAGCCAGCTAAGCTAAAGGTTGTTGATTCAACAAAAACATCTATTACTCTTGAATGGTCCAAACCAGAATATGATGGTGGAAGTGAAATTACTAGCTATGTTGTGGAGAAAAAGACTGGTGAAGAAGAAGAATGGACAGTGATCAGTCAAAAGGGTGAAGTCAGAACTACGGAGTATGTTGCCTCAGATCTTAAGCCAGATGTTGATTACTACTTCAGAGTATCTGCTGTGAACTGTGCTGGGCGTGGGGACCCGATAGAGATGGAGGAACCTGTGCAGGCTAAGGATATTCTTGGTATGTATATAATTACAGTGTGGTATATTTTTTTCTAACACAGAATTGCTTTTGCTACAATGTTGTTTAACCTACTTTGTTTTGTCCATTTTGCAGAGGAGGCCCAGGTTGATCCAGATGTTGCAATGAGAACTCATTACATTGTGAAAGCTGGAAAAGATGTTGAGATCATTGTACCTCTCAAGGGTAGACCCGCTCCAAGTGTTTCCTGGAAGAAAGAGGAGCAAAACATTGACAGTGATCCTAAATATGTCATTCACACCACAGTTAATTCATCATCCCTTGTAATGACACAAGTAACTCGAAATGATACTGGTAAATACACCATTGAAATATCAAATGGGGTAGGCCAACCAAAATCACTAACATTATCTGTGAAAGTACAAGACACTCCTTCTGCATGTAGAAATCTAGTCTTGAAGGATGTCACTCGTGGTAAAGTGACCCTGTGCTGGGAACCCCCTCTTCTTGATGGCGGTGCTGAAATCACCAACTATATTGTTGAGAAAAGAGACTCTTCAAAACGCATGTATGCTTCTGTAACAAATAAATGTATGGAAACTACTTACGTAATTGAGGAGCTATCCGAGAAGACATCATACTTCTTCCGTGTATCAGCAGAAAATGAGAATGGAGTAGGTGACCGATGTGATACCAAAGAAGCGGTTAAAGCCACTGAGAAACCAAGTCCTATTAAAGATCTGTCTATGAAAGATTCCTCAAAGACCTCAGTGACACTACAGTGGAACAAACCAGATTATGATGGTGGAAGCATTATTACTGACTATATTATTGAAAAGAGAATTCAAGGTCAGGAAGAATGGGCATCTGCTGGCACAAGCAAGCAGTGTGAGCATGCAGTCAAAAATCTTAAGGAACTCACCGAGATGTTCTTTAGAGTTTGCTCCATGAATGAGAAGGGCAACAGTGATTTTACAGAGATCGGTCCAATTAAAGTTAAAGACTACATCATACCACCAGAGGCAAACCTGGAGGAGTATCCTGATGGACAGATCAGTGTGCGCCTTGGCCATAATGTACATATTGAGCTGCCATACAAAGGTAAACCCAGGCCAGCTATTATTTGGCTGAAGGACAGCTTGCCATTAAAAGAAAGTGAAAAGGTTCGCTTCAAGAAGACAGAGAGCAAGGCAACCCTTATGATAAAGAATGTGGAAAAAGAGAATGGTGGTAAATATACACTTACTCTTGACAACAATGTCTCCAGGAAATCATTCCATATACAAGTCATCACTCTTGGACCACCTTCCAGACCCATTGGACCCATTCGCTTGGATGAAGTTAGGGCAGAGAGTATAATGATATCTTGGGATGAACCAAATGATGATGGAGGTGGAGAAATCACTTGCTACAGCGTTGAAAAACGTGATACCTCACAGACAGACTGGAAGATGGCTTGTTCAAGTGTGATTGGAACATCATTCAAGATACCAAATTTAATCAAAGGAATTCAGTATCAGTTCAGGGTATGTGCAGAAAATCGCTATGGTGTGAGTGAGCCTCTGGTTTCACAAAATGTCATCGCCAAGCATGAGTTCAGACCACCAGGTCCCCCAGGCATGCCATTTGTCTACAATATTACCAATGATGGAATGACAATTCAGTGGGAGGCACCTATCTTTGATGGTGGTTGTCCAGTACTTGGATTCCATGTTGAAAAGAAGGAAACAAATAGCATCATGTGGCAGAAGGTCAATCCAGTCTTGATCACAGCAAGAGAATACAGGATAATTGGTCTTATTGAAGGCTTGCAATACCAGTTCAGGGTATATGCTCAGAACGATGCTGGATACAGTCGTATGAGTGATGAGAGCAAACCAAATATGGCTGTTTCTCCTGTTGGTAAGTTCACTTATTAACTCTTCAATATTTTTAATGTTGAAAAATGACCTGTGAATACCCTGAACAACACTTTTAAAATCTGAACTTTTTAAATTATGTGTATTTAGATCCTCCTGGTACTCCTGACTATGTTGACGTGACAAGTGAATCTGTGAAACTAAAATGGGACGCACCCAAAAGAGATGGCGGAAGCAAAATTGTTGCCTACAATGTTGAGAAACGTCAAGGACAAGGCCGTTGGCTGAAGAGCAATTTCACAGATGTAACTGACACTGAATTTATAGTACCTGGTCTAACTTGTGGTGAGCGTTATGAATTCAGGGTTATAGCAAGAAACGCCATCGGCACTGTAAGCCCACCTTCCCAGTCTTCTGGCTATGTACTCATCAGAGATGAAAGCTGTAAGTACCCTATAAATGTAGTACATATTGTGCACACATTTATTACTTACATTATAGTGATATTTTACTTTTCTTCTTCACTTGTAGTCTCTCCAAACATTGAGTTTGGCCAAGAGTACTTTGAGGGAGTTGCCATTTCAGCAGGAGAAGTCCTCAGGCTTAAAGTCACAGTTACAGGAAGGCCAACACCCAAGGTCACATGGTACAGGGATGGTGTGGAATTGACTAAGAAGATGGTAGATATCACAACAGTTTCTGGATCCAGCACTCTCTTTATCAGAGATGCTGATCGTTCTCACCGTGGCATTTATGCTGTAGAAGCCAAGAATATTTGTGGAACCAAAAAGGAGCAAAAGAACGTTGAAATCTTTGGTATGTATAATGTTATTTTCCTAGTTCTTTTCATTTGAACCTGTATCATTCTCTGTATTACTCATTATTCTGATGTTTCTAGACACCCCTGGAGAGCCGGTTGGACCAATTGTCTTTACAAACATATCAGAAGGCAAAGTAACACTTTCATGGAATCCACCAGAGAATGATGGCTGCTCTCGGGTTACTCATTATGTAATTGAAAGGCGTGAAACCTCCAAAATATCCTGGACACTAGTCACAGATCAGTGTGAGGAATGCACGTACAATGCCACCAAGATGATTAAGACCAATGAGTATCAGTTCCGTGTTTCTGCAGTCAACAAGATTGGTGTCAGTAGACCACTGGACTCTGTTCCTGTTATTGCACAAATGCAATACAGTAAGTTTACATTTAACTTCATTTATTAATCAAATGTTATCCATATATTTAAAAATGGCAGCAAATTGATAGTGTTTACATACAATTCCATAAAAAAATATTCTCCTTCCTACAGCCACCCCAGATCTTCCTGGTACTCCTGACTCAACAGCAGTTGATGGGGAGAGTATTACAATCAGCTGGGCTCCACCAACGAATGATGGTGGAAATGCAGTTAAGCATTACATTGTTGAAAGACGTGAGAAGAAGACTGGGCGCTGGCTAAAGGTCTTAACTAGAAAACCAATTACAGAGCCTGCACACAGAGTGACTCATCTTACTGAGGATGTGGAATATGAATTCCGTGTTTATGCAGTTAATGATGCTGGAGTTGGAGCTCCAAGCAATATTTCAATGCCTATAAAATGTGCAGAGCCAACTGAAGAGCCAGATCCCCCTTCAATTGTTAATGTGACTGACACCACCAACACTTCTGTGAGCCTGGAATGGACTAGGCCTGCCTATGATGGTGGCATGGAGGTTTCTGGTTACATTATTGAGATGTGCAAGGGATCTGAACAAGAATGGCACAGAATCAATGAGGATCTCTGCACTGTCACAAAATACACTGCAACTGGTTTGGAAACTGGTGCAGAGTATAAATTCCACATAATTGCAGTCAATGCTATTGGAAAGGGTGAAGCAAAAGAGATTTCTGAACCAGTACAAGCTGTGGACCGAGTGGCCGCACCAGAGGTTGAAATTGATGCAAGCTTCCGACAAACACACATTATCAAGAGTGGAGCCAGTGCATGTCTCCGCATTGCTTTCAAAGGAAAGCCAGCACCCAGTGCTTCATGGATAAAGGTGGATGGAGAACTTGGTGTTATGGCAGATATAACAACCACAGAAACTTCCACTTCTTTGACGCTTGAAAACTGTACACGAAATGACAGTGGAAAATACACTCTTACTCTTGAGAACAACAGTGGTAGCACATCTGTTACATTTACAGTTAAAGTTCTAGACACGCCTGGAACTCCAGGTCCTCTCACATTAAAGGATGTTACAAGGGGAGCCCTTTCACTTATGTGGGAGCCTCCAGTCAATGATGGCGGTGCACGTGTTCATCACTATCTCTTGGAGAAGCGCGAGGCCAGCCGTCGTACATGGACAGAGGCAGCGCCTAAATGTACTCAAACCAGCTTGAGAATTTCAGAGCTCCTGGAAGGAGTACCCTACTTCTTCAGGGTCATGGCCGAAAATCAGTATGGCCTCGGTGAAGCTTATGAAATGCCTGATCCAGTTGTTGCCACAGCTGAACCAGCTCCACCAAAGAGACTAGACATTATTGATACTACTGATACAACAGTTACACTTGCTTGGCTGAAGCCTGAACATGATGGTGGCAGCCGCGTCACAGCTTACTGTATTGAGGCCAAAGTGAAGGGAACAGATGCATGGGTTGTTAGTGGTTCTACCAAAAGCTTAACCTTTGTAGCTGAAGGCTTAACAGAAGGCTCAGAATATGAATTCCGCGTCAAAGCCAAAAATGATGCAGGGTTTAGTGAACCTAGAGAAGCATTCTCATCTGTTATTGTTAAAGAACCCCGCATTGAGCCAACCGCAGATCTAAGTGGCATTACTGATCAGCTTATTTCTTGCAAGACTGGTGGTTCATTTGAGATTGATGTTCCAATTAGTGGCAGACCAGCTCCAAAGGTTATTTGGAAGCTTGAAGAGATGAGACTAAAAGAAACTGACAGAGTTTCAATCAAGACAACCAGGAATAGGACCACTCTGGCTGTTAAGGACAGCATGCGAGGTGATGGAGGACGGTACTTCCTTACCCTTGAGAATGTCACTGGAGCCAAAACATTCACTGTCACTGTCAATGTCATTGGCAGACCCAGTCCTCCAGAAGGCCCTGTTGAGATTTCCTCGATTACATCTGAGTCTTGCAAATTAACATGGAATGAGCCTGAGGATGATGGTGGAACTGAGATAACCAACTACATTGTTGAGAAGCGTGAATCTGGCTCCACTGCCTGGCAGCTTGTTAACTCCAGTGTGAAACGCACGACATTTCATGTTTCACATTTGACAAAGTATATGCAGTACACTTTCCGTGTTAGTGCTGAAAACAGATTTGGTGTGAGCAAACCAACAGAGTCGGAGACAATTGTTGCAGAACATCCATTTGGTAAGCAGTTTAAATAATCAGAAATAAAATAGAACTTATAACATATTACAAAGCAGCATGTAATTCCAGGAAGGCTAATTTTATTCACTGCTTTTCTATCACAGTTCCACCAGGGCCTCCAACCAGGCCGGAAGTGTTCGGAGTTAGTGCTAATACCATGAGCATTCGTTGGGAAGAACCATACCATGATGGTGGTAGTAAGGTAACTGGGTACTGGATTGAGAAGAAAGAGCGCAATACTATTCTCTGGGTCAGAGAAAACACCATCCCATGCTTCGAATGTTACTACAAGGTGGATGGCCTTGTTGAAGGTCTTGAGTACCAGTTCAGAGTGTATGCAATGAATAATGCCGGCCTGAGCAAAGCAAGTGAAGCTTCAAAGAGAGCTGTGGCTCAAAATCCAGTCGGTAAGTTAATAAAATATGCTCTAAAATATAATACTAAATGTTTTCTTCCACTTGCTCCTTTTAATTTCGTAAACATACTGATTTTTGTCCATGTTTGTATATCTCAAGATGCCCCAGGCAAGCCAGAAGTGACAAATGTTTCGAGATCAACAGTTTCCATAAAGTGGTCTGTGCCACTGAACGATGGTGGAAGCCCAATTGTAGGTTACATTGTTGAGCGCAAGCCATACACCATCACCGGAGAAGGTCGTTGGCTAAAGTGTAACTACACTAATGTTACTGATACAAACTTCACCATTACTGCTCTGGGAGAAGGAGAGGTGTATGAATTCCATGTGATTGCCAAGAACGCTAATGGCGTATTCAGCTTGCCATCAGTTTCAACAGGCGCAGTGACTTGCAAGGCAGAATACAGTAAGACTCTCCTTTTGCTTTTGAGCCAAGGTGGTAGTGCAGTACTGTAATGAAAAGCTATAACATACTCTCTTTGTTTTACAGCTCCTCCAAAAGCAGAACTGGACAGCAAACTTCTTGTGGACACAGTAACTATCAGAGCAGGATCAGATCTTGTTCTTGATGCTGCTGTTGGTGGTAAGCCTGATCCAAAAGTCTCCTGGGCCAAGGGGCAGAAGGAGCTTGACCACTGTGAGAAATACTCTCTCCAGTATTCTAGCAGCCGTGCACTGGCAATCATTAAGTTCTGCGATAGAGATGACACTGGAAAGTATGTTCTGACAGTGAAGAATGCCAGTGGAACCAAAACCGCTGAAGTCAACGTAAAGGTGCTTGGTAAGTGTAATGATTATATTCACTGACCAAATGTATTCAGTCCACATTTATAGAAAATTACAGTTTAATACATGGCATACATGCCTAACAATGTTGTTCTTGCATCTGTTCTTTTCTAAGATACACCGGGCGCATGCAGGGACATAACGGTAAGCAATGTGACTGAGGAGAAATGCAAACTGTCCTGGAAGGAACCACTAGAGGATGGTGGTGACCCCATCACACACTACATTGTGGAGAGGAGGGACACCAACAGACTAAACTGGGTCATAATGGATGCAGAGTGCAAGGGCCTCACATGTGATATTACCAGACTTTTCAAAAACAATGAATATATTTTTAGAGTGAGAGGTGTGAACAAGTATGGAGCAGGTGTGCATCTGCAGTCTTCAGCAATCTTTGCCAGAAACTCATTCAGTAAGTAAAATATTTAACAAAAATACTCTACATTTAATACTAGTCAAAAAGGGCTGTTTATTAAAGTTCCTGTTCTATTGCAGCTGTCCCATCACCTCCGGGACCACCAGAAATCCTTGCTGTTGGAAAAGATTTTGCCACAATTGAGTGGTTGAAGCCTGAGAGTGATGGAGGTAGTGAGGTCACTAACTACTTGATTGAGAGGAAAGAGAGGAAGAGCATCAGATGGGTCAAGGTCAACAGAGATTCCATTCTCAAAGACACATCCTTCAAGGTTGCAGGTCTTCAAGAGGGCAACATTTACCAGTTCCGGGTAACAGCCATGAATGCTGCGGGTGACAGTGAGCCAAGTGACGCCTCCATGTATGCTGTCTGCAGACTGCCAACAGGTACACCGTGCACACAAATGTCTTCATTAGCTACAAAGTGCTGCATCTGAATTACATAAAACTAACAGTTCAGTCGTTGTGACAAATTTCCACTACAGGCAAGCCAGATGCTCCATCAATTCCACGTGTATCAGACACACACAAGGACAGCATTAGCCTTGCCTGGGCAAGACCAGTGGAAGATGGAGGTGCAGATATTCTTGGCTACGTCCTTGAAATGCAAGAACTAGGCTCTGAGACATGGACCAAGACACACGAGAAGACTATTAGAAATACAGAATACACTGTGACAGGTCTTACTCTTGGCAAAAAGTACTGTTTCAGAGTTGCTGCTGTCAATGTCAATGGAACAGGTGACTTCAGTGATCCATGTGCTGATGTAGAGCCTGTTGAAAGACTGGGTAGGTTTAAAGAGTTCATAGTTTTACATATGTTCATGAAAAGATTGTGAACACATACATATTCAATTACATGTCATTTGTCACTCAGTATTTTGTATTTCACTACCATAATGAATATAATTTATTTTCTCAGAAATTCCTGATCTTGAGCTTCCTGATGATCTGAAGAAGACTATTTGCCTAAGAGCCGGAGGTTCTCTCCGTCTTCATATTACTGTTACAGGAAGACCAATTCCAGTTATCACCTGGAGCAAACCTGGTGTCGATCTACAGAACCGTGGCTTCATTGAAGTGACAAATACTGCTACAACCCTTATTATTGATAGAGTGCACCGCTATGATGCTGGAAAATACACCGTTGAAGCTTCTAATTCAGCTGGCAAGAAGGATGCTAGTGTTCTTGTGAAGATCTATGGTAAGTAGTGGAGTAGTTAATTATATATGTATGCTCCCAAAACACTAATTTCATTTAAAATAATCTTAAAGAAAATGTCAAAGTTAACCTGTATTTGTACACTACAGATTACACCGAATCCCTGCAGTGCTAGAATGTAAATGCAGATGTTACCCCTGTATAGACTGTACTGTAATTCGTGCATGCAGGTTTTCTTTGGTATGTTGTGTTGTTTTCTTTGGTATAAGCAGGTAAATACAGTAATAAATTAATTAAATGTACAGTACTAAATCTACAGAGATTTAAGAAGAAGCAAACAAAAACATGAGACTACCCATAACTGAGTACAATGGTATTTCACCATCCCAAGATGTGGATGAGGGGGTGTGAGAATGAGACGGATGATATCTGCAGTTTCTGCTAATGTGTGGGTGTTTGGGAGCCACAGCATTATGTGTGTTTATTCATTCATATATATATATATATATATATATATATATATTCACACACAATGCTATTTATAGGCCAAACTGTAGTATAGCATTTTCTTAACCATGACTTTGTTTTTTTTTTTTAGATACCCCAGGACCAGTGGGTCCAATTAAAATGAAAGAGCTCACAAAAGAGTCAGCTCATATTTCTTGGGATGCTCCTGAGGTTGATGGTGGAGCACCTGTTAACAATTACATCATTGAGAGAAGAGAAACATCAATGAGAGCTTACAAAACAGTGACTTCCAAATGCAATAAGACATCATATAAAATCACAGGCCTGGAGGAGGGAATGCTCTACTACTTCAGAGTCCTGCCAGAAAATATATATGGAATAGGGGAACCTTGTGAAACACCAGATGCTGTGTTGGTTTGTGAAGTACCATTGCCTCCAGCGAAGCTAGATGTCGTAGATGTCACAAAGTCTTCTGTAACTCTTGGGTGGGAGAAACCTGAACATGATGGTGGCAGCAGACTCACTGGCTACATTGTTGAAGCCTGTAAGGCCGGTACAGACAAATGGATGAAGGTTGCCACTCTGAAATTAACAGACTTTGAGTTTACTATTGATAAACTGAATGAAAACGAGCAGTACCTCTTCAGAGTACGTGCTGTCAACAGCAGAGGAATGGGTGAAGCCAAAGAAACTGTCACTGCTGTGACTGTACAAGAACAAAGAGGTATTTACCAAACTTTTTCATGATTTAATGTGTAATTACGGCTTCTAATGATTTACATAGCAATTATTTCATATCTAGATGCAAAAATTAACCTAAACATTCTCATGCTGCAAATCAGCTCAGATTAAACTAAGGATTGTTTACAGTATAGGGTGTGAATCTGTGTTTTGAAATAATATAGCATGAAGCATTTTTATCATCAATGTATAAAGTTAGAGCTGTGATTTATCTGTACAATACAAAACATATTTCTTTGTATTTTTTGTTTGCCTTACATGGATCTTTCCATTTCAGTTATGCCACAGGTCAATCTGTCAAGCATTCCACAGAAGGTGATCAGTGTTTTGGCTGGCAAACCACTTGAACTTGATTTGCCAATCATTGGAAGACCACCTCCAATTTGCTCTTGGTACTTTAATGACAATAAATTAAAGGTACATGAACGTGTGAAGATCCAGTCAACTGCAAAGTTCACAAAATTAACTGTCCTTGACACCAACATTGATGATTCTGGAGAGTATACACTCGAAGTGAAGAACATTACAGGACTGGCTACAGAAAAGATCAAAGTTGTCGTTCTCTGTAAGTTTTATCCTGCCTTTCACACTTGTCAATTTATGAAGAGATTTTGTTTAAAAAATGAAAAAAATAACAAAATCTTCCTCTACAGCTAAACCTGATCAGCCTAATGGACCAATGCATTTTGATGAAATTGATGCAACTTCAGTTACCACGAGCTGGAACCCACCAGAGAGAGATGGAGGTGCTCCCGTAACTAACTATGTGGTTGAGCAACGTGATGCTCATCGTCCAGGATGGGTACCTGTCTCCGAATCAGTCAGCAGACCAATATTTAAGTTTGAAAGATTAACAGAAGGAGATGAATATGTCTTCCGTGTAGCAGCAGTCAATCGCTATGGCACTGGAGACTTTTTGCAGTCTGAAGTTGTGGCATGCAAGAGTTCCAAATGTAAGTAAAACTTTTTCCCCATATTTCTTATGCCGTCGTACAGTTTTACATGTAATCTCACTAACTTCGATTTCCGTTGTGACAGCCATTCCTGGACCACCAGGCCGACCAGTAGTGTTTGATGCTTCACGTGATGGTATGACCATTGCATGGGAACCACCAGATGAGGATGGTGGATTAGAGATATCTGGCTATATCATTGAGCGCAAAGAGGTCAGATCTGACAGATGGGTGCGTGCTAATAAGAACCCTGTGACCATGACGAGATACAGATCTACCGGCCTTATTGAGGGTCTTGAATATGAGCACAGAGTGACAGCCATTAATGCTAGAGGTGTTGGCAAACCCAGTCTACTCTCCAAATCTGCTGTGGCAACTGATCCAGTTGGTAAGTATTCTTTCCACCATGGATATTTCTGTAGGTTAAATCCTGGTAAACTGTAATATGCCAAAACATTTTAATACTATAATTGTTCTCAATCTATACAGACCCACCTGGCTCACCTCAGAACCCAAGAGTCACGGACACCACAAAGACATCTGTGTCACTGTCCTGGACTCCACCTGATGAAGAGGGTGGTTCTAAAGTTACAGGTTATCTGATAGAGATGCAAAAGGTTGGTTCTGTAGCCTGGATTAAATGCAATACCACCCCATCAATGATTTGTGAATACACTCTGACGAAAATGCCTCAAGGAGAGGAGTTCAAATTCAGAGTCATGGCCTGTAATGCTGGCGGACCAGGTGAACCTGCTGAAGTACCAGGAACAGTCACCATAAAAGAGATGCTTGGTATGACCTTACTTTCAAATATATTACTATTTTATTAATTATCAACCACCTAATTATTTTACTAACAATTGATCAATCATATACTCTGTCACATATTACTAATTGTTACATATGACTAATTTTGTGCCCTGTTTCAGAACCCCCAAGTCATGATCTTGAAGCTAAGTACAAAGATGTCTTTGTTGTGAGACATGGAGCAGTCATCAAGCTTTCAGTTCCAATCAAAGGCAAACCGACACCTGTTTGCAAGTGGACAAAAGATGGAGCTGACATCTCTGACCATGCAATGATTGCTTCCAGTGATGATGTTACTGAGCTTGTTATCAAAAATGCTGAAAAGTCAGACTCTGGTGTATACAGTCTTCAACTTGAAAACAAATGTGGCAAAAAAACAGTGCAGATCAAGGTTAAAATTATTGGCCGTCCATCAGCACCCGAGGGTCCTCTTGTATTTGATGATATCCAGGCTCATTCTGTAAGAGTTAGCTGGAAACCACCAAAAGATGATGGCGGTACAGAAATCCTTGGATACATTGTGGAAAGGCGTGAGGCACAAAAGGCAGCCTGGTATACTGTAGACTCGCGCGTGGTTGACACATCCCTGGTGGTTAAAGGACTACAGGAAAATGCTGAATACCACTTTAAGGTCACAGCCGAAAACAGGTTTGGAATCAGCAGTTCCCTCAAGTCTGAACAACCTCTTGTACCAAAGACACCAATCTGTGAGTATTTTTTTTAACTGCCTAATATATGTGCATCAAATAAGCATTAGTATACAAATTTAAATATTTCTTCTGTGTTCTAAAATGAAAAGGTGTGCCAGAAGCTTCCAGTACACCACCAGAGGTCATGGATGTCACAAAGAACTCTGCTTCTTTGGCTTGGACCAAACCTAAAGATGATGGTGGCTCTCCAATCACTGGATACTTCATTGAATTCAAAGAGGTGTCATCTGTTAAGTGGGTTCGTCATGAGACAAAAGTTACTTCTACAATGTACAAGCTGAGTGGACTCACTACCGATGCAGAATATCATTTCCGTGTGATCGCTGTAAATGATATTGGAGAGAGTGAACCTGGACCAATGTCAGATTCTGTCATTTGCAAAGATCCATTTGGTAAGGGGAATTTATTATAATACATTTTATTCTAGATTATTTGTTCATAATTTTGCTTAAAATGGTATTGCTTAATTCCCTTCCCCAGACAAACCAAGCCAACCAGGTGAGATAGATACAGAGGCGGTGACTAAAAACTACATTACCATTCGCTGGGAAGCTCCTGAATGTGATGGTGGAAAACCAGTCCTTGGCTACTGGGTTGAGTACAGAAAATCAGGAGAAAGCACCTGGAAGAAGTGTAACAGGGAACGCACAAAGGACAAAAAGTTTACTCAGGGTAATTTACAGGAGGCCACTGAGTATGAGTTTAGGGTATTTGCTGAAAATGAAACAGGAATCAGCAGACCCCGCAGGACTGCAACTGGAATCAAAACTAAACTAGGTGGTAAGTATAATTGTTGCTGAGGTTCATATTTGGCATAATTTATTGGCAGGTTATTCCAAACAAATGTTCAAATATATGTATATATATTTTTTTTGTGTTGCTAATTTTATCAGTTGGAGCTCCACCAGCACTCAGAAAGGAGATGGATGAAGTTTCTGCTAAGCTTGGACAGACTGCCACCCTAAAATGCCAAATTGTTGGAAGACCTGTCCCACAAATCAAATGGTACAAAGGTGGAAAGGAAATCAAGGAGGGACGCAAATATGCTGCAACCTCTGATGGCCGTAACCATACACTCACAATTTCAACAGACCAACAGGAAGATGAGGGCCTGTACACATGCAAGGCTGTCAATGAAGCTGGAGAATGCGAGACCAGTGGCACTTTGGTTCTGGAAGCAGCACCACGATTCCCTGTCCCATTAAAAGATAAAATCTTTGCAGGTTGTGGTACCACTGTGCGTATTCATGCGGTATACATAGGTCGACCTGAGCCCAAGATCATGTGGCTGCACGGGGCCAAACAGGTTGAACCCTCTGAGAATGTCAGTATTGAGAATACAGAGCATTACACTCATTTAATTTTGAAGAATGTTCAACGCAGGGTGAATGGTGGACAGTACCGCATCAGGATCAACAACCACTTTGGTTCTGCGGACACAGTAACTCAGCTTGAAATCCTAGGTATTTCCTTTAATTAACTAAAAATCTACATAGCTTTTTAATGTACTGTTTGAGTATGCAAATAATCTGTTATTACTTGTCCACAGACAAGCCTGCCATGCCAGAAGGTCCAATTGTACTTGATGCTTTGTTGAAGAATTCTGTCATCATTAGTTGGAAGGCACCAAAAGATGATGGTGGATCAATGATAACAAACTACATTGTGGAAAAGCGTGAAGACAAGGAAGGCGCAGAGTGGCAACTTGTATCATCATCTGTCACGGGCACTTCATGTCGCATTCCAAATCTTGTGGAAAATGAAGGCTACTTCTTCCGTGTTTCAGCACAAAACCGTTATGGCAACAGTGAAATACTGGAGACACCATCTGCTGTACTTATTAAGAGTCAGTTAGGTAAGTTGATGAATATTATGAAATAAGAAATATTTGTGAATGGACAGTTCTCAGCGTCATGTACTTATACGTAACAAATTATTTACAGATAAGCCAGGACCACCACTTAAACCAACTGTGTCTGGAGTGACCAAAAACTCCTGTATTGTTTCTTGGAAACCACCTCTTAGTGATGGAGGTTCCAAGATCAAGAATTACCATCTTGAGAAGCGAGAGAAGAAGGCAGCTGAATGGACTGCTGTAACCACAGATGAGATCCACCAGACAGTTTACTCAGTTAAGAAGCTTACAGAAGGAGTAGAGTACATTTTCCGTGTGAAATGTGAAAACCTTGGTGGGGAGAGTGAATTCAGTGAAGAGTCTGACCCAGTTGTTCCAAAGACTGAAGTTGCCGTGACTGCTCCAGCCTTCAAGGAAGACCTCAGGAACATGAGTGTGAAATTCAGGAGCAATGCAACATTTGTGTGCAAGATTACAGGACAACCCAAACCTGTGATCAAATGGTTCAAGCGTGGCAAAGAAATTCAGGCAGATGGAACCAAAATCAAGATCCAAGAATTCAAGGGAGGCTATCATCAACTTGTTATTTCTAATACTGATGAGGAAGACTCAACTGTATATCAGATTAGAGCAACAAATCAAGGAGGATCTATCTCTGCCACTGTTTCTTTGGATGTTGAAAGTAAGTTTTCAAAAATCTGTATTATACATTGCATTGTCAGTTCAGGAATCAATTCAGTAATGTGGTATCAAGAATACATAACACAAATATATTTTTTGTTTTCCTTACAGTACCTGCCAAGATTCATCTACCTAAGAACTTACAAGATAAAGAGGCTATCCATGCTCTTCGTGGTGAGGTGGTGAACATCAAGATTCCATTTAGTGGAAAACCAGATCCAGTTATCACATGGCAGAAGGGACAAGACCTTATTGATAATAATGGCTATTATCAAGTTATTGTCACAAGATCATTCACATCTTTAGTGTTCCCAAATGGAGTTGACAGGAATGACGCTGGTTTCTACATTGTCTGTGCTAAAAATAGATTTGGCATTGACCAGCAATCCGTTGAACTTGATGTGGCAGATGTGCCTGATCCACCTCGTGGTATCAAAGCCAGTGATATTTCAAGAGATTCTGTAACTCTGGACTGGGTGGCACCCGCTAGTGATGGCGGAAGTAGGGTTACAAACTATATTATTGAAAAGTGTGCCACTACAGCAGAGAGATGGATTCGTGTTGCCCAGTCACGTGACACTCATTACACTGTCACCAATCTCTTTGGAAAGACAAGCTACCAATTTCGTGTAATAGCAGAAAATAAGTTTGGTCAAAGTGCACCATCTGAGCAGAGCGGACCTGTAGTGACAAAAGAGGACAAATCAAGAGTTCTCAATTATGATGAGGAAGTTGATGACACCATGCGGGTTTCTGCGGGTAAAGCTCCACATTCAGAGGCTAAGAATTTACACAACAAATACATGATTGCTGAAGAGCTTGGTCGCGGCAAGTTCGGTATTGTTCATCGCTGTGTTGAAATGAGTTCTGAGAAGACTTTCATGGCCAAATTTGTCAAAGTGAAAGGCGCTGATCAAGCAATAGTGAAGAAAGAAATGGCAACACTAAATCTGGCACGTCATAAGAACTTCCTGTTACTCCAAGAGTCATTCGAAAGTCCTGAAGAACTAGTCATGATATATGAGTTTATCTCTGGTGTTGACATATTTGAGCGGCTTAATACCCCTGAATTTCTCCTCAATGAATGTGTAATTGTTAACTACATCAAACAGGTGTGTGAAGCTCTCGAGTATCTACACAGCAAGAGTTATGGTCATTTTGATATCAGACCCGAGAATATTGTGTACCTCACAAGAAGAGGAACCAATGTGAAGATAATTGAACTTGGACAAGCTAGACACCTTACTCCTGGGGACCAAATCAAGATTCAGTTTACAGCAGCCGAATATGCCGCTCCTGAAATCCATCAGAATGAGATGGTCAGCACTGTCACCGACATGTGGTCTGTTGGCGTGTTAGTTTATGTACTCCTCAGTGGACTCAATCCATTCATTGCTGAAACTAATCAGCAAACTATTGACAACATCTCCAATGCTGAATACAGTTTTGAGGACGAGTCTTTCAAAGATGCAAGTGTTGAGGCATTAGACTTTATTGACCGTCTGCTTACTAAAGATCGCAAACATCGCATGACAGCTGCTGAAGCATTAAATCATCCTTGGCTGACAAAGAACGCAGAGGAGCATAGCACTAAGTCAATCAAAACCACAAGACACAAAAGATACTACCAAGCTATGGTGAAGAAAGAATGGAACACAGTTGTCTCCTCTGCTCGTGTTGCTAGTGGTGGGGCAATTAGAAGTCAGAGAGGTGTAACAATTGCCAAAGCAAAGATTGCACCATTTGAACATGGTCCAGTTGCTGGACAAATCAAACATGGTGTTGCTGATGAAGGTAATGACATCAAGTTTATCTGCAACATTGACAATTATGATAGCAGTACTGAGGTTACATGGTACTGTGGAGTCAGGCAACTTGAAGAAGGTGCCAGATATGAAATTGCCTATGAAGAAGGACTTGCTACCATAAGTATCAAGGGAATCACTAGAGCAGATGATGGAACATACAGATGCAAGATTGTTAATGAGTATGGTGAGGACAGTGGATATGCAGAGCTCTTTGTCAAAGGTGTCAGAGAATACCGCAGCTTCTTCACTGCAAAGAAAGTTGTAAAGAAAGTGAAACGAAAAGTAGACACAACCAGGCTTCTTCAGAGACCTCCAGAGTTCACCCTTCCTTTGTGCAACCGTACAGCTTACATTGGTGAGGATATTCGTTTTGGTGTCACCATTACAGTGCACCCTGAACCACGTGTCATTTGGTTGAAGTCTGGACAGAAGATTTCTCCAGGAGACGATGACAGAAAATACACTTTTTTCAGTGACAAGGGCCTGTATCAATTAGTGATTCACCATTTGGATCCTGACGATGATGCTGAATACTCTGTTGTGGCACGTAATAGGTATGGTGAGGATAGCTGTAAGGCTCGTCTCACAGTGGTCCCTCGTCCAGCACCTGCTGATAATACCTTGAGACCCATGTTCAAACGCCTACTTGCAAACATGGAATGCAGAGAAGGCCAGAGTGTACGATTTGAAATAAGAGTGTCAGGGGTACCATCACTGAAGTGGGAAAAAGATGGAATGCCACTGGCATTTGGTCCACAAATTGAAGTTGTTCACGAGGGCTTGGACTACTTTGTTTTACATATCAGAGACACTCTTCCAGAGGATTCTGGCACATACAGAGTCACTGCAACAAACTCAGCCGGTTCTGCCAGTTGTCAAGCCACACTCAAGGTTGAACGTGTAACACATGTCAAGAAGGACTTTGAGAGTGAGGAAGAAAAGAAGAAGAAACAAGCTCTTGACCAGCAACAGATTGACAAAAAAGTACGACTAATGCAGATTCTTGCTGGTGCAGATGTCACCCCACTTACTCCCATTGCACAAGAGGCATTGAGAGAGGCTGCATCTATGTTTAAACCAGCCATTACCCCCAAGACAGAAAAGACGGAAGCTGAGATAGCAAAGGAAAAAGAAGAGAAAAAGAAAAGGGCAGAGGAAAAGAGGCTGAGAATGCCATATGTTGTTCCTCCACCTCGTGTTCATGCCCCTACTGCTCTTGATGAGGACATGGAGATCAAACACTTTAAACCATTTTCTGATATGAAATGGTACAAGAAATTACGGGACCAATATGAGTTCCCTGAGCCAATGGATAAGATTCCTCAAAAGAGACTTAAGCGTATCCGACTTTCAAGGTGGGAACAATTCTATGAAATGCCTTTGCCAAGAATTAACGACCAATACAAGCCAAGGTGGCATATTCCAACTGTTTCACAAGATGACTTGGAAACTGTAAGACCATCAAGACTCCGTACGCCTTCTCCAGAAATGGATGCTTATTACAGAATAAGACGACGATCACTTGGTGATCTTTCTGATGAGGAACTGCTTCTTCCAGTTAATGAATACCTGTCAATGAAGAGAACTGAGGAGGAAAGACTCAAACTTGAAGAAGAACTTGAACTGGGTTATTCTGCGTCTCCACCAAGTCTCAGCCCTGTACGTTTTGAACTTTCTGCTTTGCGTCATCCATCACCAAAGAGAGCTACATATGATGAAGAGGGAGAGCAGGAAGAAGTTCCAGCATATGATTCCTATCGCATTCCCTCCAAGTATGAGTCTGGCCCAAGCTACGTTGATCTACGCCAGAGATATGAAAAGGCAACATACAGACCTCCAAGACAAAAGCAAAGGATGTATGAAGAAAAGGAGGACCAAGAACTACTTAGATCAGTTACTACCACCACAAGGCTAACTTCCTATAAAAGTAAACTTAAACATATTGAGTTTGAGGAAAAAATCAAAAGTGCCAGGAAAGAGAAAAAAGTTTCAGTTACAGCAGTGGCTGAAGGACCTGTTGTACCTCTGACATCATTTACACCTGGCTATGTCACACGCCCCAAGTCTGAGAAACCTGTGAAGGACACAAAGGAAATAGTCAGACCTCCATCTCCGGAGCTGAGGCGTCCACGCTCCCTGAGCCCTTCAGCAGAGAAAGTCTCAACACAAGACCTGTCCACAAAAATTGATTACATGCAAAGGTATGAAACAAAGAAGAAAGCTCTAAAAACAGAAACAAAGTTTGAAATTGTTACTCAGCAGCCATTCAGTCTTGACCACGCACCTAGGGTGACTGTGAGAATGCGGTCCCACCGTGTACCAGTTGGTCAGAATACAAAATTCACACTGAATGTTCAATCAAAGCCTGAGGCACAAATCCAGTGGTATCACCATGGCCAGCCAATTCAGGACGGCAGAAAGTATCATATGTATAACATGAGTGGTGTTCTTTCTCTTCAAATTATCGACTGCCAGGAAGACGACAGTGGCACATATCGTGTTGTCTGCTCAAATGCAAAGGGAGAAGCCTCAGACTATGCTACACTTGATGTTTCTGGAGGTGGATTTTCTGTATATGCTTCTCAACGCAAAGATGAGGAGCCTCCAGCTCCCTTCGTACCAGAGATGACAAAAACCGATGTTTATCACGTGTCTTCAACAAAGGCAGCTGAAACCTCTGAAATTCGAGTTTCAGAGAGGGTATTAGAAGTCAAAACATCAGAAATCAAAACAGAGATGGAAACTGTTGTACATGAAATATATGCATCATCTGAGTTAAAACTTGAAGACATCGCAACAGTAAAGGAAGTTCCAGTAGAGACAAAGAAACCAACGCTTCCAGCTACAATACTGACTAAGCCACAGTCAGTCACAGTGTCTGAGGGAGAATCAGCTAAATTTACCTGTGATGTGGATGGCGAACCAGCTCCAAGTGTAACATGGATGAGGGAGGGACAAGCCATTGTATCATCTCACCGTCATCATGTAACAACAACTGAATACAAGTCTACATTTGAAATCTCCCAAGTAGAGATCTCAGATGAAGGTACTTACACACTGGTTGTGGAGAATTCAGAGGGCAGACAGGAGGCCCAGTTCACCTTGACTGTTCGCAAGCCAACACCTGTACAGAAAGTTGTTGCCTCTCCACCAAGAGTGAAATCTCCAGAGTCTCCTCGTGTAAAGTCACCTACAGGAATCAAATCCCCACCAAGAATTAAGTCGCCTGAACCAATCAGGTCACCACAGAGGGTTAAGTCCCCACTGACAGCAAAATCACCAAGTCCAACAGTCCCCAAAACAACAAAACCAACTTTCACAGCAGAACTGAATGACATCATGGCCTCTACAGATACTATTGTCAAGCTAACAGTAAAAGTTACTGGTGAGCCTAAACCAGTGATCTCCTGGATGAAAGATGGAAAGGTAATTATAGTTTGTAATTAATTTAATTTAGAATTGTTTAGGTAATATTTAATTAAGAAGAAAGTCCATCAGAAATGTTAATGCTGTTCAATGTTCCTATTTCAGAGTGTGTCTCAGGGTGGCAAATTTGAAATATTTGAGGAAAATGGTTCTGCACATCTTGAAATCTATGATTCAGATCTCTCTGATAGTGGTGTGTATAAATGCACGGCAACAAACAGAGCTGGAACAGTCAGTTCAAGCTGCATTGTCACTGTTAAAGGTATGATACGCTCTGTTAATGACTAAATACTAAGCATAATTTTAAGTTTATTATTAATTTGTTGTTAATGCTATTATTTCCATTGTTCCATTGTTCTTACAGAATCAACAAAAATAGCCACAGGTATTGTGGAAACAAAAGCAGAGCTAACAGAAGAAATTGTTAAACAGGAGATTGTCCATAAGGAAGTCCAGTCTTTTACAGAAATGAAAGTATCACAAACACAAATGACCATGATTGAGGGCCAGTCTGTCACACTAAAAGCAAAAATCCCTGGGTCTTCTGACGTGAAATGGATGCTGAATGGAATGGAGCTGGCAAATACAGAAGACTACAGATATGGTGTTTCTGGCAACGACCACACTTTAACTATCAAAAGTGTCTGCGCCTATGATAGAGGAATCCTTACTTGTGAGGCAAAAACTGAACAAGGAGTGGTCAAATGCCATTTTGACACATCAGTCAGTCAAAAGCGCTCAAATGCACCATCGTTCGTAGTGCAACCACGTTCACAGAATGTTGATGAGGGACAGGATGTCATATTTTCTTGTGAAATCACAGGAGAACCTACCCCTGAAGTAGAATGGCTCAAGAATAATGCAGTGGTGAGTAGTATCATTCACATTATTATTATTATTATTATTGTTGTTATTATTATTATTATTAATAATAATAATAATAATAATAATAATAAAACATTCACAAACTCTATTAAACAGATAACAAGCAAAATACATGTACATGAGATTATACATCTATTTTTATAGTTTACCATTTACTAAGTAATATAATGTCTATAATGAAAATATATTATAAAAAAGCCTTTTTGTTTTGTTTTTTTAGTTATCCCTTACAGCAAATATGAGACTGAGCCGCTCTAAGAATGTGTACAAACTGGAGATCCAGAATGCCTCTGTTGAAGATAGTGGAAAATACACAGTAAAAGCCAAGAACCAGTTTGGACAGTGTTCTGTAACAGCATCTCTCAATGTGCTTAGTAAGTTTCTTTTGCATTAATTAACAACAGTATTTGCACGACTGTGCCATGAGCTTGTGAAATGTGTATGAAATTGCTACATTGAAGTCAGCACAATCTTGCCCCGTGAACTGGGCAGGAGCATATTTTAAGTGTTACTTTTATACTGTATGTTGTATGTTAATGTTCTCAGATTACTATCTAACTATAGTGCAGTATTATGGCATGGATAATACTCTACAGACAATTAAGTGTAAACTGTGAATGTTCCTTTGGCAAATGACTTGCCTGTGATGCTGTGTGAATGACCTGGTCATTGTTTGCTATACTCTCACAGCTCTGGTTGAAGAACCTGTGAAAATGATAGTAGTGGAGAAAAGTTCTGATGCTACAAGCTTGCAAGGCAGTCACGCTGCCTTGCAAATGGCTTCAACAATGCAGGAGGCAGCCTTCAGCAGCTCCAGCATGTCACAGGTTAAATTTCAAAGCATGTCGGCAACTAGCATGACCTCCATGACATCCGAAACAATGGTAGCCATGAGTTCGAGCAGCATGATGGAATTGTCCAGTCACTCACATGTTGCAGGATCTTCCATCAGATCAATTTCTCATGGGTGCAAAGGTGAGACAGAATGAACATTCTTGTGCATTCCTGTCAAGAGCAATGTTACAGTAGTGCCATGAGACATGTGATCATGAAGCCAAAATTCCCATAGCTTGTTGCTTACAAGAATCATTTTGTTAAACAGGTGTCCCACCGAAAATTGAAGCCATTCCTGATGATATCAGCATTGAGAGAGGAAAGGTTCTGACTGTCGCTTGTGCTTTCTCTGGAGACCCAGTGCCAGATGTTGAGTGGTCCCGTTCTGGAAGGGTACTGCCCAGTAAAGACAACGGAAGGTTCCAAATTGACACAACTGAGGACATCACTACCCTCACTATTAGTGGCGTAAAAGAGAATGACGCTGGGACATACACTCTCAGACTTTCCAATGAGTTTGGGTCTGATACCGCCACTGTCAATGTAAGCATTCGATCTATGTAAAGAAAAAATATAATAGTAATCCAACCCCTTTTCCTTCCTGCAATATCTTTTTATTTTTTGAATGAGTAAAAAAAAAAACTCTGTTCTAGATAAAGACCTGGATCTCTGTTCTTGTAAATATGAAGTATTTTTATACCAAACTTGACATTAATTTATGCCAAACTAGACTAATGTCTAAAGTTGTTATAAAATGTGCCATTATGACTAGGATTTTTGAACCATTTTTCTGTGACCTGTACATAATGTAAATAGCCGAATTTAACGGTTATGGAAAATGTATGAATTGTTATTTAAGACAATTTTAACTGAAAAATTGGAACTAAATGTTTAGCAGGAGAAAGTTTCTTAAGGAACGAATACCCTGTGAAACCTGAAACGAAAATATGTGCCTCAACAAGAAGTTGAAGTCTTAAGATTGCCTCAGCAGGTAGAGAGGCTCCCTGCTGAAGTTCTACGAAACTAGTGACAATGTTATGCACTGTACATCTGTGCTGGCAGTAATGCAATACTCACGAATTTGTAACTTGACCATAAGACCTTGAATGCTGTTTACACTTACCCTCATGTAAGCAGCATGACTAGGCCTTGTGTTCAGACTGACTATGTCATACCACCATTTTTATGACATGCTCAAAGTGCGAGCGGCCTGCAGTTTGAGCTGATGATTATATAATGTGCACACTTTCTGGCAAAGGACCGTTTGAGTTTTGATTTTATGAAAGTAACATCACCTGGCCATTAATTTCTAAATCAGTTCAAATCTTCTTTGCAGAATCTGTGCCACCTCTTGGAGGATTGCTAGGTTATAGTTTTGTGTGTTTGTGTTTGTGTGTGTTAGGTTTAGAATCTCACCTGTCAGGCGTCAGGGTATTTATAAAGCAATGTACCACAGCAAATACATCGGCTGTGCTAAGAAAACAAAAAATACATCGATGTAATGCCCTGCACTTTGATTTAATAGCAATTAATTTATGTAGCAGCACCTATATATTCTGCCTCCTTGAGATTTATGAATGTCTGATTTAATAAAGCATGATTTCAGCACTATAAATCTTAGTTTTTGTATTTCATTACTGTCACTCTTTATTTTATGGAACACTGGAAATCCTCTCATAGATATGGGAGCTAACCCCTTTGCCATTTATACCAATGCCATGTTTTTAAATGTCAACACAGCACAAGACACCAAACAGTTAATTATACTAAAAGGTGTGATAGCAACACCTGACAGCCAAATTAGAAATAGAATTGATTAGTTCATCTCTCGTGTCTTTGGGTTTTTATTCGTACGTTCATTACCTGACAGCCCCGTCATATTAACCTATGCAGTCTGAGCCAGAAAGAGAACAGGATTAGTTCATCTATTGAGTCTTAAGGTTTGAGACTCAATAATTCCACAGAAAATATACAATGTAGCACAAGTGCGCGACTGAACGAATCACTCGTACAAGACAACTCGTTGTTCCCGAGTCACATTAAAGATTAGTTCAAAATGAACAAATTGTTCAAGAACGACCCATCACTAGTCTGCTGAATGTAAAATTCAAAACATGACCTCGTAGTCCAAATGCAAGTATCATACCCACAACCCTCACCCCAAAACCCCACCACCCTAGCACACAATGATTAGCAATCAGTATATATTAGGGCATTAACGACTTCAGATTTTTTGTCGTGATGATGACACACATACACAGGAACACAGGCATCCAACAATGAGCAAATTTTATTGAAGTGCTCTGTAACTTTAACAGTCACCATGACGATTAAACTAAACTAAACGAAACAGAGGCTGATACCTTGACCCTTCTGGTAAATTTAAGTGTAAACAGAACGTGAGAGGAGTTTAAGCCACAGCGCCGTTCAGCTCTGGACCGGACTCCCTGCAGTGCTAGAGTTAGCACGTTAGCTAGCATGGTGATTGTTGATACATAGATCAGTGGTCCCCCGTTTAGTCTCTGATAGTAAATAAAAGGAAAATACTGTAATTATTCTGTGCAGCCTGCAGACCAGTACCACGTAACCCACGGGCCGAGACTGGTCCGGTTTGGGGACCGCTGCATTAGTATATACACATTTCCACAAAACTATAGAGGATTAACAGCTGCACTGACTTTTAATACTTCTTCAGTGACACTGCAACTGCTGTGTGTGGTCTTGAATTGTCTCACAATGCCCTGTCATTCTTGGAGAATGTCACTGGCTGGATTAGATGTCTTAGGGTTGGAAATGAACTCAGCAGGGTGATGTCCAAAAACACCTCTGAGGGCTACAGGATGCAATACAATGTATGTATTTTAGTTCAATTTTTTTGCAGCGATTGTCTATAATATGTGCAGTAGTAGCATAATCCTCAGCAATGTGCTTTAAAGGCAATGGCGATTACCAGCTCTTCATGTTTTACATGTTCCTAATAGAATTAGCTGCACGTAGGCCACTCCCATAGCAAGAAAGGCACAAAACTGGAAATATTTCCCCTTAGGTAGCTTCTGGCCCTTATTTAATTATTTCCACAAGAAACTGCCTGCGTTGCACAAGCTTAAGTGATTCCCTCCCAGTAAGCACTCTTGAGATTTAATGGATACATTAAATACTCTCATCCCAGACGGGATCCAACACAAGAACTGAAAGAGGAGTGCCTTGCACGGGACAGAGGTAAGACACCAAATTCATTTAATTAAATGAATGACCAAAAATTATTGATGGCGTTATTATGTGAATATGTATAATATACAGCATTCTACATAAACGTAGATATATTTATTATCTGCTGTTAGGGGACTGTTTGGCAAGTAAACACCAGTATATATATTTATCCTTTCTGGCTACATGTGGCTAATAAGTCTTATTGATATTGTCTTTTGATACTGTCTTTGGTACCTGCAGGGGAGAAAAATGATTGGTGTAGTTATAGTTATGCTGCAGGTGAGCTTTGCTAGGGCAGTGATTTTCAGCAAACAGCTATCTGCTACAACCGGTATGTAACAGCAGTGCTACTTTACATGTGTGCATGTATTTATAAATAATCTGTTTATTATCTTCTGCTACACGGTTAAAAGAGGCCCCTCAAGGAGGCTTCCGTAAAACAAATGGTTATATACAGAACTCAAATAACCATTTAAACGCTTCATTGTCCTAACTGGCAATAATACATGCTCTCTTGAACATCATAATTTTAACAAAAAAAACAAATCATAAAAAAAATATCTAGATAGATAGATAGATAGATAGATAGATAGATAGATAGATAGATAGATAGATAGATAGATAGATAGATAGAT
>JBBKCR010000002.1:303176-318602 GCA_037577295.1 Ladigesia roloffi | reverse complement strand
GAGGGAAATCACCAAAACCTGCAGGATTACGGCCCTCCAGGACCGGATTAGCCCACCCCTGCTGTAGATGCTGTGGAGATCCAAAGGATATTTGAAATGTTTAACAACCTGTCACTCTAGAGATCAAACCTGAAAACGAGCTCTTTATGAAACGCAGGGCCCGAGGGGAATGCCAGGAGAGCGAGGACGCCCAGGGCCGGGCGGGACACCCGTGAGTAAAACAACAACAACCACGAGAACTACAACAGCCTATTCCTGCTGGGCCATTCTCAGTTTTGTGGCTTAAATGATCTGGATAACTGGGAGAAAGAGAGAAATCTTGATCGGTGGATTCAGGCCCTGCTGTGTAAAAGAACTCCCAATCAAAAATTAAATCTCAAAAATGAAACCCCGCAGTTTTAAAGGACCCTTTTCATCAGAATCAGACTCCGAATCAGTTTTAATGGCCAAGTATACTTGCAAAATCAAGGAATTTGACTTCTGTAGGTGTTAACTCTCTGTACACATAACAATCGACACGAAACAATGGAAGACCAAATAAAATAAAAATTAAAAACATTATGCAGTTCATATTTGCAATACAATCTGCAAAACTGAAGACTGTTATGAATACCAAGTTCTTGTGATGTCATAAAAAAACACATTTGCATATTTAAGCTTCAGTAAAGACCAGTGATGGGAATAATGGCGCTATAAATAAACGGCGTTACTAACGGCGATACTTTTTTCAGTAACGAGCAATCAAACCAGTTACTGTTTCCCCGGTTACAGCGCCGTTACCGTTACTGACAATAAAATGCGCGTTACTGTAACTGAGAACACTGGAGCGGTTTTCATGCGGGCAGCGTCTCTCTCAGCGGTGTGTGTGTGTGTGTGTGTGTTCGGGGCCGGGGCGGGACACATGACCAGGTAATAATGCGATGATTGGCTTAGATTGAGTAAATTTCCATTGTTAGCCAATCAGAGGCAGAGTAGCGCCGGTCGTCACACACACACACAGAGCCGTAGAGAGAGAGATTTTTCTCTGCCGCTCTGGTCAAAGGCAGCTTCTGTAAACTGGAAGTGTAAGCGCTACTTTTCTCTCGCTGAGGTTAAAGGTGAAAATGTTTATGTGACGTGCAGCTTCTGCCCAGGAGAAAAGCGTCTCTCTGCGTCGGGGATTAGTGTACAATGTTTATATTTATTTTATACTTATATTAAATGAGATTTTTTTAAAGTAACACAATAATTACTTTGGCTGGTAATTAGTTACTTTTATAATGATGTAACTCAGATACTCACTCAGTTACTATTTGTGAGAAGTAACTAGTAACTATAACTAATTACTTTATTAAAGGTACCCGCCCAACACTGGTAAAGACACAGGTACAGGTTGTGTTTATGTCAAAAAAAGACACGATCGAGGGTTGCAAGTCAGAACAGATGCCAGTTACACATATCAACCTTCATTTTAATTTCTGGTGCATAAAAGTACATTTGTGTCATAAGTGAATCACAGGCCGCCAGAGGAAACATGCAAATGTGTTTTTAACACTAACAGAGTGACATCACTGGTTGTCCAGTGGATATAACCTGTAAGATTATAAATTACAGGATATAAATACTGCACTTTATCGTTATTATACTGAAACTACTTTCTCCTTCCAGGGTACACGTGGTGCTCAAGGACTTATTGGGAAGCCGGGGCCACTGGTAAGTCTCTGTCAATCAAAAAACAGCCCCCAAAATGATCTATATAGACTCGAATATAGGCTAGGAGTAAAACATGTGCAATTTGGTGCAAGTTTGGTAATATTTTAACATTTATATTATTGTTCAAATATTGTATTGGCAGTCATGTGCAAAGAAACAATATTGAAAATAATTGCGAGGCACATAAATACAAAGTATCACCAGCAGAACTTCAACTTCTTGATAATAATCTCTGAATTTCCACCTTTGCCAAGGGTCCTTTGGGTCTTAGTGGACCATCAGGGTATCCAGGAACTCCGGGTATGAAGGTGAGCCATAATGAAAACAAGAATCCGCTTCATTCTATTCAAGCCCAGCTTCAACCCAAACAGAAGTGTGGTGTCATCTTAATCAACAGAAAAAGTGTTTTAGAAATTCAAGCTGCTTAACTGGCATTCGTTGCTTGATAGGGCCAACCAGGACCTACGGGAGTTAGAGGCCCAGAAGGACCCCAAGGACAGAGAGGAGAGACCGGATTGCTGGGCAGACCCGGGCCACTAGGCATTCAGGTTTGCACTCAAGATCTCATTTCACTACGTTTCTGCTCAAACTTCTTGACCTTCATGTGATGAAATAAAAAAACCCATTTTGATCAATACAGGGTCCAATGGGTATCGATGGAGGTCCAGGCACCAAAGGTCCAGTGGTATGTAGAAGAAAAGCCAAATGATGCTACAAATAACAGAAAATGATGCTGCACCACAAAAAAATAATAGAACCTGTAAAAAATTCCAAGTAGAATCTACAAAGCTGTGAACGGTGTGGTTTCTGTTCTCCAGGGAAGCGTTGGCCCACAGGGCCCTGTTGGTTTGCTCGGTCCACCTGGACCTCCAGGACCTCAGGGGAGCACCGGCCAGCCTGGGATTAAAGGTCAAGGGGTAAGGTCTTCCTAATGAACCCTGGTGTGAAACTCCTAGCTGGTTGTAGCATTCAAAACCACATTTATTAATTTTTAATCAAGTTATTGATATACTATATGGACAAATGCATTGAGGGACCTGAACATTACACCAACAGGGACTTTAATGACGTTGAAATCAAATCCATAGTTTTGAATATGGAGGAATTCCCCAATTGTAGCTTCCACTCTTCTTGGAAGGCTTTCCACAGGATTTTGGAGTTTCTGTAGAAATTTGTGGTGAATCCATGACTTTCTGATCACAGGGTCGAGAACAGAAGTAAACAACATCAGTATGACCAATAGGTACAACAGTTTATCAGAACAGCCTGAATACGAATCATTCTCCACTGGATTGCTCACTGGTGATCTTGTGATTGAGTTGAGAGCATTTTCCTTTTCAGTATTTGAATATTTGAGTCAAAACTATACCCATAAATGGTGATTACACCAAACTGAGGCAAAAAAATATGCGTCCACACTTGTGGCACCTCAAACTGAACTGGAACATTATTCCTCAGATTCTCTTTTTATCTGTATTTGAAGGGAGATGTTGGTGTTCTTGGATTTAAAGGAGAAGCTGGACCAAAGGGAGAGCAAGTAAGTGATTGATGGTTTGAACATGGGCTGGCTGGTGTTTGGAGGAGTCTGAAGAAATATGCCAGATAAAACTAGATCCATCAGAGACCTTACTGTTTTTTGGTGTGGACATAAGACTGAGCTCTGTGATGCAGGGACCTCCAGGTGCCCAGGGAGTGATTGGACCTCAGGGAGAGGAGGGTAAGAGAGGACCACGAGGAGATCCTGGGTCTATAGGAACTCTGGGACCTGTCGGTGAAAGAGTGAGTCAGAATTCCTCTTCACTCTTTATCTCACGTCGTATAAATATATTTATTTGCTGTATGATCCCACTTGTCAGAAAATCATACTTTTATATTATCTTTCAGGGAGCTCCTGGAAATCGAGGCTTTCCCGGTCAAGATGGACTACAGGGAGCCAAAGTAAGAACACAGGGAAAAGCGCCACTATTTTCTGAGCAATATCTTCAATAATCTTCAATAAAATCATTTTTATCCATGTTCTTCCCAGGGTGCACAAGGAGACCGCGGCATAACTGGGACATTTGGCCCTAAAGGTTCCACTGGAGATCCTGGAAGACTAGGCGAACCAGGTCTACCAGGCGCAAGGGTAACATATACAACCCATGCAGAAACAATGCATGCTTCACTTTTATTTCTAATGTTTCTGGCATTTTATTGTATATAGTGGTGGGAGATAAACATGTTACAAAAGTAATGTATTACTGTAATGCGTTGCTTTTTGTGGTAACGTGGTAACGTAAGGCATTACAGAAAGAAAACTGCTAATATTTTACTCAATAAAAATGTCAGTAATGCGCATTACAATGCATTTTTAACCCCGAATGAAGTGATTTTTTACAAATTCAACAACATAAACGCGAGATCAGCAGAGGAGAAACGTCCAGCCAAAATATTTCACTTCATTTTAAATATAGTAATATTCTAATGTAACTAATTATTTTAAAATGAGAGCAACAAGTAATAAATAAACCAATATAGTAACTTGTCCAACACTGAAACTATACAGCCACACCCTCATATCACTGAAAGTGTCCATGTGTGCATTCTGTCATGGTGCTGTGTCTTGTTTACCACAGGGTTTGACTGGAACTCCTGGAGTTCAGGGTGCTGAAGGAAAGCCAGGACCTCTGGTGGGTTCCCTCAGTCATTTAGACCGGCAGGTTGTTTGTAGGTTCCTTTAAGAAGATAAGATAAGACAACCTTGCGTTAGTCCCACAGCTGGGAAATAAATAAGATCTGCAAAAATGTTCAGGTTCTCAGATTTTGTCATTTAAGCTTTAACTGAACAGCTTCGCCTTTGTTTTTAAGAACAAATCTCTCCTTCATATTCATTAATGATTAATTAATTCTTCATATTAAGCAGAATGTGCAAAATGAGATAGAATGAGATACTTTTGTGTAGAGAGAAAGAGAGAAACAGGTTATTTTTGGGTTGTATAAGGTACTACTCACATTGCCGGATTTGAATTCTATATACGTCGCACCCATTTTTATTCATTGGCTTTCGGCCTCAGTGAGACTTAAATTTTATTCCAATTTTATTCATTTTATTTATTTATACTTTATTTATTATTTATCGTTATTAGTAGTATTATTATTAACTACTCGGTCTCCATGAACATTGTTTATTTTAGTCTCACTGTACAGCACTTTGTGTCAGCTGTGGTTGTTTTAAAGTGCTTTATAAATAAAGTTGTTATTGTTGTTGTTGCCAGAGTTAATGCAGTAAATCTTCTAGAAAAGTGTAGACCGTAGACCTTTGACTATGGTATTGAGAACACCCAATAAACATTTATACATAGTATAGAAATATCATTAAATACCTGGATTACAGTAAACTTGTCTGTGCTTCCTGAAGGGTGCGACAGGTGAGGACGGGCGCCCTGGGCCTCCAGGCTCCATTGGAACCAGAGGCCCCGCAGGAACAATGGGGCTCCCAGGCCCCAAGGGCTTCAGCGTGAGTCACTCATTTTCAACACCTTTTCACGATTTCATGTTTTTACAGTCCTTTGATAGATCTAATTAAATATTATGGTGTAATTCAGGGGGATCCGGGGAAGACCGGTGAGCAAGGGTCGCCAGGCTCTCCAGGCCAGAGGGTAGGGAACGCTAAAAGCTACACGGTCCTGTTAGGTAATGACTATTAAATATACATTAATAATCATGTTGCCTTGTCTTTCATGTAGGGGCCACCTGGGAAGGAGGGAGAAGTTGGTCCTCTTGGTTCTCCTGGCCCACCAGTAAGTGTGTATTTTATTCACAATGATTCTAAATGATGTATTTTCCATTACACTCACATTAAGCCAGCCAAATCAATACCGGATGCTTTATCTCATTAATACAGGGGCCAGCAGGTGACAGAGGAGAACAGGGGCCTCCTGGAATGCCTGGCTTTCAGGTAAGCAATTGGTTGGAACTATTTCAAGCTTTCAAAGTATGCAAAGACAGCAGTAAGTATTTAACCCAATTTGAGTATGTAAACCAGTTTATCTTTGGTTTTAGGGATTGCCTGGACCACCTGGCCCAGTGGGAGAGTCAGGAAAGCCTGGTGATCAGGTGAGCAATGAAATGTGTCTCAAGTTCATAAAATTCCATTTTGAATGTCACTGTTTGACAACAAAAATACATCAACCAATGTATATGCATGAAATAATATACTGGTCTTTCCTTTAGGGGATCCCAGGTGATGGTGGACCAGTGGGACAAATTGGACCAAGGGTGAATTTTCCTTTTTTACATTATAACTGTAAAATAAACTTGAGGTTTTATGTGATTTGTGAGTGTGGTTCAGATCCATGTTGGAAGTTAATGGGAAAAATCAGTGGCTGGGATGAGTGGTTAGTGTCCTCCTCAAAGCATGTTCAGATGACAGTGTCTCACTAAAATATAGAAGAAAGAAATGCAGTAAAATGTGAAAAGATGTATTAGTCTTGCACACTGTACGTCAGTGGCTGAATCAGAAGTATTTTTTTACCACACTGAGGCTCCACATGCATGTGTCTTGTAGGGAGAGCGAGGAACTCCAGGAGAGAGAGGAGAGCTTGGGGCTCCTGGACTGCCTGGAGCCAAAGGGATCCCCGGAGCACCTGGTTCTGACGGGCCAAAGGTACATCTGACCTATATAGCATTCTAATTACTATATGTGAACCGACCTGGCAAAATTAGTCGGAGTGACCCAAAATTAAAAAAATGAGAAAATAAGCTTTAAAACGATACCTTGGTCAAAGCTATATCTTAAACTATTGTCAAGTTACAGTCGTTTGAATTATTGTACCGCAGCACCATTTTCCAACTGAAAAACCGAGAAAATCGCATTTAAAGTTTTTTCCGTGATGCGGCCAGTCGCGAGAGTGAGCTCGGGCGCGTGAGGGCTGGACCGAGATTTAAGCAGTTTGATTGGTTTACTAAGATCAGGTGACGTTTTAACACCATATTTGGACAGCTGAGATCATGACGTTGCCTAGGAGACCCGGAACTCCGGGAACTAGAAACGCGCGAAAACAGCTTTTATTTCGGACGTTTTTTTGTAAGATTTAAGAGATGTAACTCAAATTAAACAGCCATTTAAGTATATTTTCAAAGTTATTTCCATGATGAAAAATTGAGAGATTAAATTTTCTTTCAAATAAGGCCAAAAAATAATTTAAAAAATGTTTTTCAACATAATCTGAATAAACAGAAATCCGACTTCTGACTCATTTTGGCAGATTGGGTCACATTTATAATCAGCAAAGTGTCTTTATTAATACATCTCAGTAATGAGTGATGTGGATATCGAATAACTATTTAGTGTATGTACAATTCCATGTCCTACAAATTCAGTACATTAATCTGTTCCTCACAGGGAAGTCCCGGCCCCACTGGCGCTTTGGGTGATTTGGGTCCTCCAGGCCTTCAGGGAATGCCAGGAGAGAGAGGAATCTCTGGTCCACCAGGTCCAAAGGGTGAGCGAGTAAGTAAAACAACCACATGAGCCACAAGTAACATGGATGTGCTGTGGGTGGCTATATTCAATATTTTCAAATCAATTTTGCAGGGTGCGCTTGGAGAGAAAGGATCAGAGGGAACTCCTGGTAATGATGGCGCGAGGGTAAGGTTTACAAACTCATTCCTCAGTTATATAACTGAAGAAAAAACTTCTGCGATGCTATAGCGGATTGCTAACACAAACTCGCAAATATATCATTATCTCATTCTTTTTAAATGTACCTCTGACATGTTTTTGCAAAGCTGTCTAGCATAAGCAGTCAATACTGACTACAAAGGGTTTGGCGTTAGTCTAGAAATGTGGATGCTGGCGATGTTGGGTGAGCAATCGCGAAGGAATTCTTTGGGAGGCTTGCATTAGCTTGTCCAGCCTCCTGAGGGCATTTTCTGCTTTTTTATGTAGTCTATCAGCTCCTAACATAGTTTCCTGTAACCATCACAGGGACTTCCTGGACCGCTCGGCCCCACAGGCCCCCCAGGCCCAAGTGGTGAAAAGGTAATTCAATGTTTAGTATCAAGATTTCAATGAATGCTAACAACATTGTTGTTGAAATACCATTGCCTCTAACATGTGACATGATCTTCACAGGGGGAACCTGGCCCTAAAGGACCACCTGGACCTCAAGGATCAAGAGCCATGCCTGTAAGTGAGCTCTAAATGCCTGGTATTGATTACACTAGGACACAAACAAAGCTATTATTATAAATACTCTTGTTTTCTGAAACACTTTTAGGGATCTCGCGGTGAGCCTGGGCCGACGGGGGCTGTCGGCTTTCCTGGACCACCTGTAAGTTCAGAGCTGAAACTGTCATTTCCACCATGGCCCATGTAAACTGCACTTAGGAAATGCACTATTGATGATTCAGTATGATTCTGTCCCAGACAAAGAGGCTTCATACTATTCTTATTCATATCCAGGGTCCTGATGGTCAGCCTGGAGTGAAAGGAGAACCAGGTGAGCCAGGACAGAAAGGAGACGCGGGATCTCCTGGACCTCAGGGGCTAGCTGGACCTCCAGGGCCGATGGTAGGTGTCAAGAATCTCACAAATGAATACCCAAGACATTCAGAGAATACATCCTAAAGGATGTTCCTGAGTGTGTTTTTATTTTTCCAAAGGGCACAGTTGGTGTGGCTGGACCAAAGGGTGGAAGAGGCACACAAGGAGCACCAGTTCGTATTTCTGCATATTCAGTCTCTGACATAGCACTGTGATCTTCTCAAGCTTCTCTGGTGTTTGGTCTCTGTTACATGTAGTTTTGGGCTTTAACATTCAAAGTGTCCATTTTTCAGGGTCCAACTGGCTTTCCTGGATCTGCTGGAAGAGTCGGTCCACCAGGGGCAACAGTGAGTGTACTATGTCAATAAAAAAAGATGAAAATGTCAGTTGCTTAAAAAACTCTAAATAGGTCTAAGTCACCTTGTTATGGAACGTTCTGTCATTTAGGGTCCTATTGGTCAGCCGGGACCCATCGGCCTTCCTGGAAAAGAGGGTCCGCCTGGTCTTCGTGGGGACCACGGACCACCAGGCCGCCTAGGAGAAAGAGGTCAGCCTGGACCTGCTGGGAGCCCTGGAGATAAGGGAGACGCTGGGGAGGACGGACCCACAGTAAGAACAGCACCAGCATTAAATAAAACTTTCTACAACACAATCAGGAGTAAATCCAGCCGAAATGGTTCAGAACTAATTAGCCCCGACATAATTCCATTCACCTTAGCCACATTAGCATTTTGGTGAACTATCCCTATTTTTATGAATCAAATGAGACAGAACATTTTACAATGAAATCCCTTCTGTTTAGGGTCTGGACGGTCCACCTGGCCCTGCAGGAACGACTGGGCAAAGAGGAATTGTGGGTCTTCCCGGACAGAGAGGAGAGCGAGGCATGGCAGGGCTACCAGGGCCAGCTGTGAGTGGAGAACTGAATAACTGATGCTTTACTTAAAACAAAGTCCAGGGTGGATTGTAAAATATGTATTACAGATGACACAAAAGAAATGGGAGAATTGCCTTCCTCACACATTTTATTGTGTTGATCTTTTAAAGGGTCCTCCAGGTAAACCCGGATCCCCAGGGGCTCCAGGAGACAAAGGCCCCTCCGGCCCAGTTGGCCCACCAGGAGCTAACGGGCCTCGAGGTGATCCCGGCCCTGATGTAAGTTCCAACTGATATTCATCCAAGCCCTAAAACGAGCTGTGGTGTTCCAGTGGGTTTAAACATCTCTCTGAGTAGAGCATAACTGATACGAGTTCTTCTATGGTACTGTGTTGCCTGACTATATATAATGGACTAATAAGTATAGCAATCTGTGTTCCTCATTTCGAACAGCCTGCAGTTTAGACATTCCCTTCTAGCAATATCTCAGATAATGTGAAAAATGCATTCTATCATGGTTCCATTAAGTGCCCCTGACTAATCAGTAGAAAAGCTTGGAGAACTAGAGGAATGGAAACATAGATCTGTGGACTGGTCCCAAAATCATTCCATTCTGCTTAGCCACACTGGCATTTCTGGGAAGGAGGACCAACAATTCATTCTAAATGAGATAAAATGGGATAGAAAATAAACATTATTGTTATTCTTATGCTTATAAGTATTGATATTATTGTTAATTGTTATTGTTGTTGTTTTTGTTGTTGTTGTTTTTATTATTATTTTTACTATTAATATCATCATTATTATTATTATTATAATTAATAATAACAATAATAATAATAATAATAATAATAATAATAATAATAATAATCATCACCATAACAACAATAACAACAACAACAATAATATTAACAATAATATTAACAATATTATATTTTTATTATTATTATTATTATTATTATTATTATTATTATGTTCAGTACTCTAACCACGTGAAATACCACCACTTAAGTCAGTATTGCTGATCGCCTACTGTTCTCTATTACATCAATACCAGACTCCTAACCACTAGTACTGTTATCAGTAATCCACTTAACTCAAGTTAAGTTTTTTATCTATAGTTTTTCAACCCAACATTTGTCTATGTTGTATAGTGTACTTTTATCTTGAGTATTTTTGGCAGAGCTTGTATTGGATTAATTTAGACTTTATATTTTATATTGATCATGTAGCCTTAACATATGACCACATATCATTAGTATGCCAGAGCATCCTGGCTGCATCACTGACAGCCATGAATAACCATTTACTCATAGGCTGTGTCATCACAGCAGAGACCTTCTTTTCCGAGTTCCTCCAGCACTACATGCCAGCAAATCATCAATAACAGTCCCTACACGCACGCAAACAAGCACATTTTTGTCAACAACAAGTGCGGCAGGAGGATGGAGTGAATATGTGTGGCATCTTTTCTCCAGTCCTGAAATCTGGACATAAATGATCACTGGAGACGATTCTGATATGCATGGAAGCGCAGCGTCTCAGTTCTAGACTGAAATTAATATCAATCTTTTATAGGGGTTTACATTGTAGATTGGTCTGGAAAAAATGTAGCAGAATTGCCTTAATGCATGACATCTATTAAACATTCAGGGCATAGCAGATGCTTACCTGAATTAAAACAAAGCGGGAATATCAACCACAGAATAATCCGTGAGGTAGATGAAAGACGGAGAATATTAAAAGTTATTAACATAAATACTGACTTGTGTGTGTGACTGATAGGGACCTGCTGGTTCTGATGGCCCCCCAGGAAAGGAAGGAGTCTTAGGAGCTCATGTAAGTTCTTAGAATTAAAGTCTTCGCATTTGTGTGTGTGTGTGTGTGTGTGTGTGATTACCTTATACTTATATATAGTTTCTCCATCTTAACTGATGAACTTATCTCTGTAGGGTGACCGTGGAGACCCAGGACCAGAGGGACTGATTGGTCCCAGAGGGGCCCCTGGCCCCCCTGGCCCCGTGGGTGCGACCGGAGGTCCTGGAAAGCGAGGAGACGCAGTACGCAGTGTGACATTTACAAGACATGTTGATAGATCCGCATTCTGTCCACCTGAATTATTCACACTGACTTTCTCCACAGGGGTCAAGGGGACCTGTCGGGCCCCCAGGTCCCGCAGGAAAGAGAGGACTTCCGGTAAGAAACCTTTAAGACAATCTTACAGAAATAAAATAACCACGTCTGTTTTTATGATGTTAGTGCTAAAATATTGCAGTAATTGTTAAAATAAAAAGACATTAAAGCAGCTTTATCGATTCTGTTGACACCTGATAGGGACCACAAGGACCTCGAGGAGATAAGGGAGAGTTGGGTGATCATGGAGAAAGAGGACAGAAGGGACATAGAGGATTCACAGGGTTACAGGGGCTTCCCGGACCACCTGTAAGTATTTTCAAACCTAAAGTAGCATCTTCAGTACCATGCGTTAAGTTCGAATGGACAATATTAATAAAAATGTGCATATTGACTGACTGATTGAGCAATAAGCCTGGTATTTCTTTCTTTCTCTGAAGTTCAATGACAATATTTAGATCCTTTTTTAAGTAGAATGTCACCATTCCTCTCTAACTGCGTTGGACACACTTGAGCTGAGATGTTTTTCCAGTAGTGTTTGCTATTTTTAATACTGGGGTCTCATGTGGGTATCTCAGATCGCAACTTAATTGATTTTAGGTTTATATACCCCCCCTTATGTGGCAACAAACAGAGTCAATATTTCATATTGACACCTCATATCTGTCAACCCAGTCTCTTCCTCCGCTGCCCTTGATGCACCATCTATTGCTCCACTCCGCAACTCTCCTGTCCTGATCATGTGCAGTCTCTTTTCTTCTCCATTTCTGTAGTTATTGATGCCCTTGCTCCTATTAAGATTATGTGCGTACCCTCAATTAGTTCGTCTCAGTGAAAGCTGCCATGAGCCTGCATAGAAAAACTGATTATTACCAACAATTTGCTGACCACATACAGCAATACAGAAATACCTTTAGAGCTGCTCGCTTCTCCTACATCTCCTCCTTATTTAATACAGCTAAGTATAGCAAACCAACTTGTGCATCCTCCAGATACACATTTCTCAGGGTCTGCAATTCCTTTCTCAAACATTTGGTGAATAAGACTGATTTAATTTACCATTCCTTCTCAACTTTGGAAGCTTCTGGCTGTCTTTTTTCTTTTTTCTTGAACTTACTAAGAAATCGAATTCCTCGCAGTGTTAGCTTGAGCCTATTCAAGCTTCTCTCCTTAGAATCTGTATGACCTCAATTATCCCCACTTGTACACATCTTAATAACTGTTATCTTGCCACCAGAGTGGCTCCACTTGATCTAAAATAATATTTTTCTAAAAAAAAGTTACCTGAATAATTACAGGCCAAACTCCATTTAAATTTTTGAGAATGTTGTTGTATCCCATGTATAGACATATCTCAAATGTATTACTATTCATACATTCTTTCAATCAGGTTTTAGACAGTCGCATATTAGAGAAACAGCATTGCTTAGAGTTAATGATCCTCTCCTCATGTCTTATGTAGGCTTACCTGTTATTTGGTTCTAGATTTTCATTTGACTCAATATCTCATGATATACTTCTAGCTCATCTAACAGCTATTGGTGTCACAGATACAGCTTTGACCAGGCTCAGCTCATATCTTAAAGACTGGACATAGTTTAGTTCAGTCAAACAAAATAAGTCATGTTTAGGCTTGGCTAACCAAGGTGTTCCTCAAGGTTCTGTCCTGGGACCTATGCTCTTTAACATATACATACTGCCACTTACACAACATGGGTAGTGATGTTGCTGTTATGCTAATGATATGCACTTATATTAGTCCAAGGCATAGTTCATATGTTCCTTCCTCCTCTTTATACACATGTATTCAGTATGTTTTGGAGCTTTTGCTGTGTTTACATGCCATATGCAGCTCTATTTAGAAAAAAAAAAAAAAAATTAAATAAATATGTGAAAATCATACGACTGTCTGTTGAGATACTGATTCAGCTAATGCAAAAGTGGTTTAAATAGACAGAAATGACTCCTCTGGAGAATTAATGCTCAGTTCCTCTATAAAAGATTTGTGTTCTGTATTTAGGGTACAACTGGAGATCAGGGGCCACCTGGAATTATTGGGCCAAGTGGCCAAAGGGTAAGAGCCTTTATTCCAAAGCTCATAAGATGATTAATCTACTGCATGGAATGTATTAGGTGATAAAAAAGAAGATTCTCTCCTTGTAGGGGCCACCTGGACCATTTGGACCACCAGGTAAAGAAGGGTACATTGGACAGCCTGGACCAATGGGACCACCTGGATCAAGAGGAATAAGTGGGGACACCGGACCAGAGGCATGTATATTTAGTTTCAATGCATCACAGACTCCAATATTGAAGTATGGGGTTTGCAAGACCTTCAAAAAAACATGTATTTACCTGGGCAAGGAAGATGTTCACTGCCTAACCCCCCTTTTGACTTCACTTGTTTCACTGGAGGTGTACATACTTATGCTGCCCTGAAATCAATCTTTGAGATTTTGTAGCCCATTTGAGATAAACTTCAAATGTGGTGTGTTCTGAAATGACGTTCTGCACAAAATTGTGGAATGTGTATGTGATTTTCCAGGAAATGGCCTCTTCTGTTTTTACCATTCTCATTTGGCCTCTCTGATTTAGAAACTGTTTTCCATCTACAGAATGGGCAGTGTTTTGCTACTCGATTCCTTAATACTGGGTTTAAATGAAAAGCTGAGAATGAAAACCATCTGTGGGAGGCTAGAACATCATACACCATCATGCCACATTATGGCATGTCAGCTGAAGACTCGAAATTCTGGTCTGCCACATTTAAACCACACACCACAGTCATGTGATGTATGACTGCTATGTGCAATTTGTGTGAAATTAGCATGTGCAGGCATACCTGCATTGAACCCCAAGGGTAGGAGTCACCTTGCCCTGGGTCTGCAGGTTCAAACCTCCAAATTGTACCACTGCGTCCTTGAGCAAGACACCAAACCCTCAGTGTTTCCAGGAGGATGTCCATATAACTAATGGTTTTAAGTCTAAGGGCGACATCCAAGTGCCCTCTTTGTTTTGGTTTTACGTTTGCAGTATTACTTTAATGCTTAATGCGGAACATTTCTTTCTGATTCTTCTACAATCAGGGACCTCCTGGAGAACCTGGTCCTCCAGGTCCCCCTGGTTCCCCTGGACCCCCGACTGCTGCTATGGATGATTTGTTTGGAGGCCCTCAGGATTATGATGCTGGTCCTCCTCCTCCCGAGTTCCCAGAGGATGAAGCTCTTCCCAAATCCAACTCAACAGATTTGTTCCAAGCTGACCCAGGAGTCCAGGCCACCTTGAAGTCCCTGAGCAGCCAGATCGACAGCATGCGAAGCCCCGACGGCAGCAAAAAGCACCCCGCTAGAACCTGCGAGGACCTGAAGCAGTGCTACCCCATGAAAAAAAGCGGTGAGTACACCACTGATGTCATGAGGGTCATCACTGATTCAGATGCAAGGGATACATATGCAAGGAACAACCACAACAGTTTCTGTTTCTATTCTTGCGAATATGTTTTACTCCTTTGTAACGCTTTTGTTGAATCAAAATTAACGTTCTGATGTTTCGTTTGTGATGCACAGGAGAATTTTGGATAGATCCAAACCAAGGCAGTGCAGAAGATGCCATAAAGGTGTACTGTAACATGGATAGTGGAGAGACATGTATCTCTGCCAACCCACCCAATATTCCTCGCAAGGCGTGGTGGATTTCTCCCGGAAACAAACCTGTGTGGTTTGGAAACATGAATGGTGGAACTTTCGTGAGTACATCTCAGTTATTCCGTACAGCGTTATCTTTTATAGCAGGGGAATTCAGTTAAAAGTCACCGAGGTCCAGTTATTATATTGCGGCCAAGTAGAAGATCTTGTGTCTTATAGCCTTCCCCTATGTCCAGATATTCATATGGTTTCCACAAAATCTATTGTTCATTTCCAATGCAAGAAACGAACCAAGTGCACAACTAACTATTCTTTCATAAATAAAAGTTGTCCCAGCCAAATAAATAAAGAAGTTACAAAACACATTCCATTATCGATCAAAACGTGTTGTAAACTATTTGTTTTTTTCTCTGGTCGGGTCAGGTTGGGTTCTGGGTCCACGCGTAGTTTTGCGGGTTGGTCGGGTCGGTTTGGACGGTCTTAAAAAGAAAAGCCGACCCGCAGAACACTACAACTGGTAATAATAAACTCCCATTTGGGAGCCGAAAGAACTTG
>JBBKCR010000002.1:158965-170283 GCA_037577295.1 Ladigesia roloffi | reverse complement strand
TCTGTGTCTGTGTAATGTGGCGGTCACCACAAACCATTTCCTTCGGGATAAATAAAGTTTTCTGATTCTGATTCTGATTCTAAACTCACTATTATTTATTATTCATCAAGCATTCAGTTTTGTGGGTGATATTTACTGTGGACTATATTAGACAATAACCACAACAAACAGCAGACTGACAGTCTCTGTCATGCTAGTACTCATTAAACTGTTGTAAATAATGTCAAATCTTGCTAAAATGACACCACAAAACACATTACTATAAATAGAAAACTCCTGTTGTGAGTCACGGTCAGACCTGCGCTGCTCTGCATGACAAGGCCAAGTTCAGCATCTGGCTGAGGACGCCCCTCCCTTCCCTTCAACAAAGCGTCTCTCAGCCCCAGTTAAAAACTTTCAGATCCAATTACCGGGAGGAAGAGAGGCCACCCTTAGTACTGACAAACACTCCAGCACCCGCCCCTATCAACAGCTTCTGCACAAACAACCCCCCGCCACTGCTCTCCCACATTCTAGAACCCACCCCCACCCCACAGCCGCCCCAGGACACAGTGCAGCTTGAACAGCTTGGGAGATAAGTCAAGTTTTGTCTGTCAAAACTGAAGTATTAGATTTCTGTTGTATGAGCAGTTGCTGCTAAACAAGATGAGACTGCGTTATTTTCTGTCACTCAGGCATGGCTTGGCCTGGGGGTGCTTTTCTGCTGCTTGGGGGTTGGGTGTAAAGGCTTAGGGTTTATAGAGGAGAGCTGTGGGTGGCATGGAATTTTTGGTTATGTAGGTGACTGCTGTAATGCTGGAATATTGGGATAGTTGGCAAATTAGACAGTAAGCTGAAGGTGTAGTGTGATATGGAGATCTTGGGTAGGATGTGTGCTGGGTTAATGGAGTTGTCGGGTGGAGGACAAGTGGTGTAATAAGTACTGGGTTAGTATAATATTAGGGTATTAGCAGGGGATGGCATAAGTGTTACGTGAACGCGTGCCTAATTTGTGACTACATACTGCGTGCCTTGTCCCACCCCGTCCCTCATATTCATGGCCTGCCCCGGTAAGAGACCACCCCCCACCCCACCTTGCCCTGGACCATGGCCCAGACACAGACCTCTGCGTGGTGTGAGTTAGCTGAAAAATGGAGCAGTTAATGTTGAGGTGTTCTAGTAGTTTTTTGCATGTTTGAATGGGGTATACGATTTGATGGATGTTGGGATACTGGGTAGAACCGGGGTATTGGGTAAGTTACCTCAGTGCTGTTTATTGGTCTACTACAATGACTGGATATTGGGTCACTTGGTTACAAATGTATTGGGGCATTCAAATTCTAATGGCAATCAGATACTGAAGTTGGGTGCTGAGGTATAGAGTTAGACAGGATTGAGATATTTAAAAGTGAAAGTGAGCCACTTGTCATTTAAAACAGCACAGCAGAAGTGTGAAATTTGTCCTCTGTGTTTAGTGCATTCACCAAGTGAAGCAGTGGGCAACCAATGATGGAGCCAAGAGCTCAGTGTGTGGGGACGATATCTTGCTCAAGTGTATCACAATGGTCCCACTGGCAGTCCTGGGATTCAAACCCACAACCTTCCAAAAGCACCATGCCATGAATTGGATGAATTGGATGGTGATGGGTATTTAAGTGACTGGGTGGTGAGGAATTTGGCTAGTTGTTCATGGTTTTCCACCCATTTCTATACACTCCTATCCAAACTCAATGTTCTGCATCATTTTGTTCCATTATCTACAGCTCTATAGTAACTCGAGCTGGGAGCAATTGCTCCTTTTTAACCTCCAGATACACACACACACTCAGAGAGGTCACTTTGGGATGTGCGCTGGTGGTTTATGTTTTGTACCTCTAACTGGGAGTGTGTTGGCCATGAAGTCTGACTCAATTTACCTAAAGAGGTGGTTAGTGATGGGTAGTGGGAGGAAGTGCTTTACATTTAATGAAGCAGATGAGGCCAAAGCTAGCAACAACCCAACACAACAAACCGCCCAAGCTGCAAATCAATTGATCACACTTCAAAGCCTCTAACAGGGATTTTGCATATCCAAACTCAGAATCCTGAACACAATCTGTCCTTCTATCTGTCTATCTGTGGTACACCTCATGCAGATCACCATGGGTGCTAATCATTTCAGGAGACAGGAGCCATCCAGGGGGAAGAAGAGTCTATCGCCCCAGGGCCCAGTGGTCAGTGGTTCATGCAGCCAAGAATATATATTCAAATAAACCCATGTAAGATCAGAAGGTCAGATGGGCATTTAACCCTTAGAGGTCCACAGTAATCGCTACTGATTTGCGATGCTCTTTATGTAAAGATCTGGTTATGTAATTATTTACAGTGGTTTTGTATTCTGAGGAGGTTCTTTTGCTTTTTCTGCAAAAAACACCAATGTGGGACATTCTGCAAGCCTGGAATCCACAACCTCTGGAGAAATTCTCCACAAATTTAAATATGCCGCGAGTATGAGATAATTAATATAAAATGACAGTGTTATCGCCACCGATAAGCACCACCCGTAAAGGTTAAAGCTGTCACCTCCAGTGGTTTAGGAAGTGGACCTGCCTGTGCTTGCCCCATTTGGTCCATCCTTCTGCACCATCACAGCAGAGATGGTGGCTGTGATTGCAGCCTTTTCCTTTCTGGCCTGGACCCAGCAGCACCTGGGGGCAGAAGGGCTGTGGGTGCGTTCGTCCAGGGCAGGATGTGGGGACAGAGGGACAGGAGCTGGCTTTGTGAGTGGCAGCAGGATCTAAATAGGTGAGCGCTGGCCTGAAGGTGTAACAGCGATGATAAGGATACAGAGATCGTTCCTCTGGCTGCTACAGATATCAGATTTTCCATCTGATATCAAAGGTTATGCAGGTTTTATGATTGGAAGCCACTAAGAGGGTAAAAATACATTATCATTTGCTGATTTAAGAGTGGTGATACATCTTCATTTCAAAATGTTTAAAATGTTAGAAGTTTGGTAAGGTATGTACTCATATTCTTCAAAATCTTCAGATATTTTTTTTTATTTATTTAACAAATATTTATGAACTGAAAAAAATCTTAAACTACAAATTGTGTAATACCAATTGCACAGGTTACATTTCAATAAATAACCCTGTGTGTCAAATACAATATATGGACAGTAATTGTGAATACAAATGTGTCTCTGTGTAAGAGAACATGCTGCCTTTCCACAGTTTATGTTTTTTTCCACTATTTTTTAAATGTGTTTTTTCACGCATTATCTCATCAAATTATACTGAATCCTGTGTTGGGTATAACATATATAAATAGGAATGCACATTAAGCCTCTCAAGTCTCGATTTGGTATAGCTAAAGTGAATATACTGAAGTGGTATAGCTAATTTCCAAGAGCATGACAGATTTAAACACCGCTTGCTATCCTTTAATGCTAGCTAACACTTCTTGCTGTCCTGTGCTGCTGTGAATGAATGGCTAGTCTTCTTCTTGCTTTATTCTAATGAATAAAAGTAACCTCCACCATTTCCTAGTGCACCAAAAGTGCAGTTTGGACGTAAACCCTTCGCTGCTAAAGATTTAGCCGCAAAACAACGCAATCTTTATCAACATGCTAATGCTAAAATAATGATTTTCAAAATCAGTAACCTTTGATTTGATGTCCAGGCTTTGCAGGAAGGCTGAAAAGAGGATAGAGCAGGAAGTGGGACCGATGGAGATAACTGTGTGATTGACAGGATGATATGTGGCGGATGTGAGTGCGACCTGGCAGGCAGACGCACTAGCCTGAGGGTCCAATGGTGACACGCTGGAATCTGTAGCTCTTTCCTCTGCTACAAACACATCAACGTCTCTCAAACAGCCGAGTGCTGTCAGCTTCATCAGCCCAGCTGGCCATATCAGCCCTTCCCCATCACATTCAAAGCTATGATAGCTGATGGAGGCCTTAGATAAGACTGAAACCAAGACAAAGGCTGAACCATGTGCACTGGAGCTAGTGTCATGAAGCATGGCTTAGCATTGATGCTTTCACAAGCAAAATAAAATAAAACAGATTTCCAGATTTCTGTTTAAACAAATAAAAAGTAAAAACTGTTTTACTCTTGTAAGAGATGTTATAATCTGACACATCTCTCCTGATCTCATTGTGTCCAGGGTGATTCACCTCAAGGTAATAAGGAATTCCACACTCTAGCAATTAGCAATTAGCTACCTAAGGCATCACACACACTCATCAAACTGCATCTGTAAACATGAACAAAGGATTTAGATTAACTAATTCAAATTCTAAGTAATAATCAAAACATTCTATAGAGTGTATATGTGTAAACTACCACATTACATTTTATTTGATGTAAATTATCATCGTGTAGGTAGTCAGATCTAATTTTTGCATTTTTATGAAAAATGAGCTGATTACTGAGCTTCACATTTCTGGGGATTAGTTTAAACTAAAGTGGGATTTCAGTTCAAGTCGGGGTGTGTCTAAATCTCTGCTCTGTTTAGGACATTACAGAGGAGTTCCAGTTTCAAATCTTAGGACTGTGTTTTCGACTAAGAGGATGGCATGATTGTTTTAAACATTAAAACGTTAAAAACAGCTTTTCACAATGTGAAGGTTTTCTGTAGTCCATATTTGGCATTTCAATTAGAACATTCCTTTAATGACATGCAAGCTTGGCTGGCATGTTTTTTTTTATTCTAAAATAAAAGTCCCTTGTTTCCTTTAGGATTAGATCCGTCGCACCAGAGCATAAGTGAACTTCATCTCAGTGAAATCAGTGAGTTTTTGCCACCGTCTGGTGCAGGAAGCAGCAATTTAATCACAGGATATAAAACAGCACGTGCAAGTCAAGCACTCACAATTATACAACAGAGCTCAGAAACACAGCAGGCCTTATAATCCCCCCTCGGACCGAGCGGGCGGCTGTTTTGAAGCGCGTGTTGCCACTCCGCCGCCGCTGAATGAAAATGGAGCAGCACATCTGGGCCACTTTAATTGGAGAAGAGTGAGTGAGACAGACTAAGCTATAAAGCAGCACCACACTGAGATCAAATGCGGCTTATTGGTAGCACATTTGGACCACGGGCCATATAGAGCAAAACACCGAATGTATGGGCTGCTTATTCTGAAGACTCGTTGATTTAATGAGCATGTAATGTGGAAAAAAAACAGGCTTCAGTAAATTAAATTGTGATGGGGTTTCAAAAATACACAATATTTTCCATGCCAGTTTTTTTTGTGATGTCACAAATGACAAAACAGTCACAGCATTGTAGCTCCACCCATTCATGATGTTATGAAGTCTTTTAAAGGAATAGTTAGTTTAAAGGCATGTATTTCGCCAAAATTTGTTCTAGAGGGATGAAACAAACATTAGAATTCATTGACTGGACAATCATGGACACATTCATGCAATACATATTTATATTTACATATCGGAAACCATTGCATATGTCACTTTCATTAGTCACTTTATACAATACATGTTTATAAATATCTGCCATTTTGCACATGACACTTTGCCACTTTCAAACATTTTAATGCCACTCTAAAACATTTAAAATTTTTTATATATATATTTCCCCCCCTATATTTCTATATCTTTGTAATATTTTTATTATGCCCTTATTTGTACAGTTTGTTTATTTTACTAGTTACACTTATTTTCTCTGTATTTCATTTCTTTTTATTAGTATTTATTCCTTATATATAATTTTTATTTGTACTTTTATTTTATTTTATTTTATTTTATTTTATTTTTCTTTAAGGTCACCGGCGGTCGTACAAGCATTTCACTGCATATCGAACTTTGTATGACTGTGTACGTGACAAATAAAGTTTGAATTTGAATTTGATCCAGCTCATTACGGCTCATTACGGTGACTTGAAGATGCGGTTTAGGCTTCCTTATGGCGCTTTGTGGACAGCAGTCCTGGTGTCGTCTGAAACGACCACCTGTTCCGCTGAAGTTTAGTTTTCATTTTTACAGCTCGCATTAAGTCACACCACATCCTAAACCACGTCCACAAGTCTGATCCACCTTAATGAGGAAGTTCAGTTCATTTGCGCAGCTCACAGATGGATGAGGTTTAAGCAGTTTGGGGAGGAGTTTAAAGATTTTGATGAGTATAGACGTTTACTAGTCTAGCCTCATAACTCCAGTTATAAAGAACTACATTTTTCCAAAAAATTCTACTCCTGGGATCAGTGAAGCCATGTAGGCTCTAGATTAACAACAGGGTGAGGCACAGCAGAGGATTGTGGGAGTGAAAATGTCTATTTTTATATTTTTTGCAGGAAAAACAGACTTTCCTAACTCACTTAATTTCATAGAAATGTGTCATATAATAAACCAATCAGAATGGTGCATCACCCCACCTTTAAAAGGTAGGGGTGCATAGCCTATTTGATTGCTATTATAACAGCAGGTCCATTAGGTAAATCGGATCAGTTTCAGCTGAGGAATCAGACCAGCACATAGTGAACAAATCATCGTCTCGGACATAAAATAAAGCATCCGTTCAGTGCCAAAAGCATTGCTGAGCCCAGAAGTGTGTCTGAAATGTGTTAAATATCATTGAATGGCGAAAATTGCAAGGACAATGCGGTTGGCCATATTTGATTTACAAAAGCCACCCCTACCTGCACTACCTACCACCTCTATTTGCACCTTGGGGTGTAGGGGGTTTGTGACTTGGAGGCCAATCAGGGAAAATACCCAGACACCCAGAAAAGAGCAGGCACGTCTCTCTGTGAACAGGTTAATAAAAATATACACACACACACATACACACTAAACTAAAAGTCACATTAGCATTAGCATTTACTAGCATAACAGATCAATCTCTCTGTGTTAGTGGGGAAGTATATGAAGCCGATTCAAAGGTTTCTGCATTTGACAAAGACCTTTATGGTCTCTTTATACTGTGCCAAAGCCCTGGCCCAGCCCTTCTGTTGAGACAGCCAATGAGAGATGTGATCATTAATGTACAAGCTCAAAACCCAGAAAACAAGTTAAGATGAAACTTAAGTTTGTTTTATATTCATCGCAGTAGCATTGAGTGAACTTTTCTTTAATTTGAAAAGAGGCTGGAATGTGAGAATTACTTTTGTTAGTTCCTAAAACCTCCCAAAATGCGAGAGAGAAATATAAGATATGGGCCCTTTATTGCTCTTTAAACTTTAAACCTGGGTCATGCTAAGCCTGGCCTTCAGCCACATCAATTACTCCCCTTTGTTCACGTTCAAACTCTTCGACTCAGTTCACCTGAAGCCTCCGCGATCATGTAAAGGCGCATTTCACCTTCAAGTACAAAGTCTATAATCCCACTCGAAATGTTCTCGAATGACAGCAGAACCGTCTTCAGAGCTGGCAAAGAGAGTCATTCATTTTAAAAAAGCTGGTCTTTGAGTCTCAGAATGCCAGGAGACACAGCGTATGTGTGTGTGTGTGTGTGTGTGTGTGTGTGTGTGTGTGTGTGTATGTGTTCAGGCTGAGTGTGAGGGAGCCTACAGGACCTGAGTGGGATCGCATGATGACAGGGGCGGCTAACAACCTGATCCTTCATCATCTGACTGCACTTGATGAACTGTGTGGCTAGCATTACACCCCTGCTTTGATGATGCTGAGGGGGTGTCCCACTGAAACCTCAAAGTCCACACACACACACACACACACACACACACACAAAAAAAGTTCATCAAAGGCTTCCATCGATGTGTCACCAATTTGCATCAACGTGACCGCCTCTAAAAGAACGGGTTGGTGAAAAATGTGGTTTCTGACTTGCTATCGTCTGTAAACACGGACAAAAGTAGCAGAAGCTTCTGAGCTGGAGTTCAGACTGGACTTTAGACCAAGTTTACTACAGTTTTAGGGATTTTAGCTGAAGTGAGTCCACTGAGGGAGTCCAGTTCTGTTAAAGAGTCCAAATAGCTCCACAACCTTGTAAAATCTCAACTAGATCCATAAATGGGGTAGAATGGCAATGAAGCTTAGTAATTAGAGTGGAGTTTGATCCATCACTACCTGACCTCACTAATACTCTCATAAAACAAAATCCTCACAGCAATGTTCCAACTGTACCAGTTCTCCAGCATCAGTGTTCCAGCATCAGTACCTGATCTCCCCAGTGCAATGAAATCTTCCCAACCACCAACCTTTCTGGGTAGTTTTACTGCAGTTCAAAAAGAGGTGAGGAGATGTTAGAGGTTCAGTTAATGTTTGTAGAGAGTAGTGTGTTGTACAAAACCAGAAACCGCACAAACAAATCTATTGGAGTTTACACTATTTACACTACAGCTCTACCGTCAGTGACATATCTAGAACAGACTATGAACTGCTCACACTACAATTCTTCAGACAGTGAGATATCTAGAACTTGCTGAAACCTGCTAATCCTACAACAGTGCAGACAGTGACATATCTAGAACTGGCTGAAACACTGTGGCTCTATAGTCTCTACAGGCTCTAACACTGCTGTGTCTTTTTACAATAAGTGACATGTCTAGAATTGATACATCTAGAACTTTCTGAAAGTCTTCAAATGTGATATTTTGGACCAAACTCCATTTTTAAATGTGTTGGTAACACGCTGGAGAGACAGTGACTCTGTAACGTTCCTGGTTCTCCGGGCCTGCGCCCCTCTCTGACCCGGCCTCGCCTCCAGCTAAATGTAGAACCCTGTCGGGCTGTTTTTTTTGTGAGCGTCTCCAATGAAAACACGCATAAAATAATTTACGACCCTCGCTAGAAGGTTGCCATGTAATCGCAGAGTGCTCCAAAACACAAAACACACTGTATGTTTGTGTGTGTGTGTGTGTGTGTTTGTGTGTGTGTGCTGTCCTCTTCCATGTGCCCATACGCACACAGCGCGACGGTTCCGTCCACCGACTTCTGTTTTAACTCTCCGTCCTTTTCCACCCCTCCTACTGTTCGCAGAAGGAAAAACCAAACTCTTTCTACTTCCCGCTGCGTTTGATGTCTAAAATCTTTTGCTGGGTTTAAACATCTGTTTCCAAATAGCCAGCAGCCACTAATTAGAGCTTTTAACAAGACAGAACGGCGTGAGAACCAGAGGGTGGGCATGAGGAGGCATGTATACCCCACTGAAACCACCACATTCCTCACCGAGGGCCTGTCTTGCTCTCTGAGAGAGAGAGAGACAGAGAGATAGAGAGTATGACTTATTATCTATAACCTCACCTGCATACGTTCTCATTGCCTCTCTGAAAGCTCCCCTACAACCCGGACATGCCCCTAAAATCCATAACTGGAGATCTCCACTTCCCGCAAACTGTTCCACACCTCCAAGTTTTTCCCAATTATCCATTTATAAACTAAATCTTATTCTTGTTAAGCCTAAAAGTTGAGTGAACAATTATGAATGAAAATATGTAAAATTAACCCAGGCAAACTATAGACTGTCCTTTAAATTAACTTGTTACTGTTTCAGCACTTATCTGCTCCTTAAATATCCAACACTCATCTGGTGATCCACATTAAAATGATAACTGTATTAAGTGCCTACAATTGTAAAAAGGCTAATATAGGAATTCAAATGTTGCATTTACTGTACATTTATTTGTTAGTGAAAAAATACTGAATATATTTTAGTAATTAAAAAGTAATTTTGACTGGTTGTGGACCAAACGATGCATAAAAACGGAGCAAAGAATGATGCTAGATAGGTTCCTAAACAGACAAATGGTCTTCAGGTGCTCCTGAGAATAAGTCAAATGATAGAAGGAGGAAATGAAAGAAAAGAAAATATGAGAGAGAGAGAGAGAGAGAGAGAGAGAAGAGAAGAAAGTATCATCTCTGAAGAATCTCACTATATTATAAATACCACATACCCACACACCTGTTAAGATCATCTTGCAAAATGAAAGCTGAAGATGCCGCTGTCGAACATAAACCATGCGGACCCTACGCAGCAGGAAGAACGTTCTTGGAGGGAAATTCCACCAAACGCTTTTAATGTTTCTGCATAACTCGTTGTTTGAGACGTAAACAAGTCAATCAGCGCATGTCTGGATTCTCTGATTTATTTACAGTGGAGAGGTCTAATAATTTTATTCTCTATCGCCCCCCAGTGAAGCTCCACCTGTCTCTGGGTGTTTATATGGTAAAATATGGTAAAATAGTAAATCTGATCTACATCACTTTACTTAGATGCCATGTATGTATCCCTCCACCATGAATGGGATTTAGTTGTAGGATCTAAATCTTCTCAGAACTCTGGTAGAACGTCTCAGAAGTCAGGTGGCGTAACCAGAACCATTTCAAGTAATAACCCTCTGTGAAGAAGAGTTTAGATTCAGGCGTCTGGTTCCATTCACCACCACTGTGAACAGTTCTGAACCCTCTTTAAAATTCTTTGTTAAACACTTAATTACGGGGGAATTTTGGGAAATAGCTGGAATTCCCCACCCAACTGTTTAAGATTTTCTAAATAAATGGTGGAGTTTTGAGGTTGTATTAAGACATGCGATGATTTGGGTAATATGTCTGTCATCGTGTGGAGCTTGTTAAGTGGAGAAGCTCCTGAGCTGGCATGTGCTCTTTGTTTCTGCTTCTCACTTTCGGCTGAAGTTCTTCTAGCAGCTTGACATTTTTTCAGTAGCTCTTTTTTCTTTTTCTTTTTTTTCCCCCTTCTCTCACAATCACCAGTGCCAAATAGGTTTCCTGGCAGTGTTTCTGAACAATGACTTCCCTCTCTTTCTTCACACCCTGCACTGACACCACCCGTACACACACACACACACACACACACACACACACAGTGTAATCCAGCAATACACACAAAAATCAGAGCAGCTCCTTTCATCCTCTCGTACCCAGTCCAACACAAACGGCACAAGATCAGAAGGTGCCGATGAGTTATGGCTTCAGAAACAACCGTGACCTCAAACCAGGGACGAAAAGATCGATCAGAGTCACAACAGCCTCCTAAACTCAGAACTGCCATCCAGTTTTTTCTCCAAAACAGATTTGAACCCATTAAATCATCATGAGATTCTTGTGATTTTTTCCCACTCCTTAAATTCAGCTGCTGAGAACGAGCTCCTGCTAACACCAGCCTGATCACATCAGTTATACGATAGTTCTAGTGTATCTAGAACCAGCTGAAACTTGACTATACTACAACAGTAGAGTCAGTGGCATATAGGACTGACCGAAACTGATAAAACTTTCTTACACTATGACTCTACAGTCAGTGACAGATCTAGAACGATCTAAAACAGGGGTGGGCAAATCTGGTCCTGGAGGGCTGTAGTCCAGCACGTTTTGGTGATTTCCCTCCTCAGAATCACCTGATTTAACTTGCCAGTTAAT
>JBBKCR010000001.1:42777635-42795978 GCA_037577295.1 Ladigesia roloffi | reverse complement strand
CACTGCAGATTCATACTGAATTAAAATTACTCCTATTGTTACTGTAAAACTACACACTACAGATTCATACTGGATTAGAATCACTTATTACTGTAAAACTACACACTGCAGATTCATACTGAATTAAAATTACTCCTATTGTTACTGTAAAACTACACACTACAGATTCATACTGGATTACAATCACTTATTACTGTAAAACTATCATTACTGACTGACTAAAAAGGTCTGTGTATGTATATGTGTGTGTATGAGAATGTGTGTGTGTGTGTGAGTGTATGTATATGTGTGTATGTGTGTGTGTGATTCTGTGTTTGTGTGAGTGTATATGTGTGAGTGCGTGTGTGTGAGTGTGTGTGAGAGTGTGTGTGTGAGTGTATATGTGTGTGTGTTTGTGAGTGTATATGTGTGTGTTTGTGAGTGTATTTGTGTGAGTGTGTGTGTGTGAGAGTGTGTGTGTATAAACAGGATGTGTGATTCCCCCCACTCCGTGTCCGGCAGCTGGTCTGAACTCCCTGTGTTGTTCATCGCTGCAGAACTTTAATCTGTGTCAATAATTTCACCTGTACAGAAAAAGATGTGTTTATTAATGTCGTTTCTGGAAATTCGCTCTAATGATAGTAAAAAACATGTTATTTGTGCCTTTCTGAATACCGTATTCGGATTGCTGTGTTAGCCAGCCTGAGAGACGTTTGCTGAAAAGTCTGGTGGAAAGAGAGAAGCTCCCTGAGCAGCGGAGCAGAGGCTCCGCCCTCGTCTAGACCAACACTGGGAGTAGCACCGCAGTCGAGGGCTTTAAATAAAGAGGGGATATCATGTTGATGACGATGAGAGAAATCCCTGCGCTCTCTGATAATCACCCGGAAATGTATCTCTTTTCACTAAACCCTCCTGGCCTCCAACCTGGAAAACCTGGCGAGACTCGAGTCCACACGGACCTGAGTGAACTTTTCACTCCCAACACTGTAACCAGAAAGTCATTTCTCATCTGAAACATGTTTCCAGTCGGAGCTTGCTTTGGTAGATGATCCACTGTGATCCACCAGGACTCGACATGATCACTGACTCCCCCTGACGTTCTGGGCGAGACCCCAGGACCCCCAGCGTTCGTCAGGCCGCGCCAGCTCTCAATGAAAATTGCGTGAAAATGTGAGATTCGGTTAAAAGCACCCAGTAATTCGTAAATCCTGCTCTAGTCTCGGTTCCTCCTGAGGTTTCTTCCTCCAGCTGGGGAAGGTATTCCTCGCCTCTGTCGCCTTTGGTTGTAAAAAAAATAGCAAAATGTGCTTTATAAATAAAACTGAATTCAGTTAAATGAATCAATGATGACTCATGCAATTTGAAGAGGCGACATCGTTTTAAAAATAAAACATGGAAATCGGAATCAACACTTCTCGAACCCAACACACCAGACGCCACCCCCCAACCCCCAGCCAGAACCCCACCCCCACACCCCCGGCGGTCCGCGACTGGGCACCGTGGAACCAGAGGCCAGGGCAGGCTGGGATGTGTAAAATTAAATATCTTTATTTAAAACACGTGATGCCAACACACACATTCAGGGTCAAAGGTTAAACCGTGAGGAGGACGCTCCGGGTCGGGAGGGTCCAGATCAGAAGTCCGGGCAGCGCTGGAGCCTCGACCCCCCCCAGAGAGAGGAGTCTTCCCTCTGCTCTCCGTTCCAGTGTCAGTTCTGTGGAAGACGCTGTGATGGTTAAAGGGTCTCTGGATGTTCCACAGTAGGCATTCTCCCGAGGGAGAACCACACGTATCCAGAACACTCCGGCTCCTCACAGGCCACTCTGGGGCCGAGGGCGATTCTCTCCTGGACCGCACCACCTCGCTCGGGTACAGGCCGGTTCTGAGCCCGTCTCCTGTAAACATCTCCGGTAATTAAGAGAACCGGTTCTTTATGAAAGGCACAGCGGGAGTCAGAAGGTCCAGGGTCTCTCCTCTCAACTCTAGAGGGATCTGGTCCAGTGGACCTGCTCAGATGTTCCTTCAGAGTCCGCATGGTCACTGACCTGTCCAGGCTCCGCCCACTGATCCGCCCATAGACCCACCCACAGACCCGTCCCTACACCTGCTCGGGGCTGCAGCCAAACTTACTTTTTTGATCAGTCACCGAATGGTCTGGACCCAAAATATATGTCAGATATTTAATGAACTTCAGTCTGGAGGGTCTTTAAATCCAGACCTAATAGGTGCTGCCCCCTGCTGGAACCAGCTCGTTATGGCTCAAACCTGCTCCTGCTGATTTCAAACAGTTATACTCACAGTAATCCTTGCAACTTAATAGACTGAACTGAACCAATAACGGGCCCTAAACCAATACAGACTTCCAGCAATTGTGAGTATAGGGGCTGAGTAATTAGTGGGCGGGGCCAGGAGAGGTCAGCTTATTTGTCAGTGTTGAGAAAGGATTTAGAGGAAAGCGTGGTGAAGGAGGCTCTAGGAGGTGAAGACTATACTCCAAACCCGCAGGAACATCCGACAGGCGCACAGTCTCAACAGCAACACAACAAACTGGTTTAACACAGAAAAAGAATTCTCTTGAATCCCTGTCAGTCTCACACACACACACATCCCTACACACACACACACACACACACAATCCTGTAGCAGGCTGGCAGGTGACTAGTGAGTGCTGCAGCGGTTTATATGGTCGATCAGACCTCGTGGTCGAAGGCTTTGGTGCATGAGAGTTTCTTCATAACCCACAACTGTGAGTCCTATAAAATGACGTTGTATCAATAATATCATCGCTGATGATTAAAAAAAAAACCAACAAGCTTGCAGTAGCATCTGTCAACACTCCCGTTATAACGTATCCAGAGCGAGTTTCTGTGTTCTGTTCTCTCCAGGAGTTCACGTTCCGTGACGTCCGTGGGTCTGAAAAACGGTTCAGGAGGAAAAAAAGCACCTCCAGCTGGGGAATAAAATTCTTGGGGTCATTTTTATGGCCCCGTCGTTCGTTCCTCTATCTGTTGATCCGGTCGTCGCTCCCCTCAGTGTGGCTCAGGCCGCAGAGCTCCCCCTAGTGGTCCTCGAACAGCAGGACGCCGCTGAAGATGGTGAGGGGCTCCACTGAGTGCGCCAGCTTGCCCATGACCAGGTCCACGCAGACGGTGTCGTGCATCTGCAGCGGCAGGATGATGCTGAAGACCACCAGAGAGCCGGGTGTGGGCTTGGCCTCCGCCACCGGTTTGTTCTCCAGGCCCTCGGGCTGGTACCCTGCCGAGTCCGCACGTGCCACGCCATAGTTGGACTTGGACAGCACCGCCTCAATCTTCTCGTTTTTGTAGCCCGTCAGAACGGCGCTGAAGAAGTAGTGCCCGTCCCGCGGCGCCGTGAAGATGCCTGCGGGACGCACGAACCAGAAACAGGTTAAGAGCAACATCGATATTAGTTAGTCGTTAAAATTCTATATCATTCTGCTCTCAGCGATAACATAAAATGGTCATTCATTACGCTGCACCGGGATAAAATAGAATAAAAGAGAACAGAAAAAACAAAATAATACATAGAAAATCAATAACAGGAGATACATTTAATTTATTTTGGCCTAAGGCAGCGTTAATATCAGGTTATTGAAAGAAACCACTGACGATAGAAAATCTGATTAAAGGATTAATTCCTTTTAAACTTAATTTGGCCCCTGTCTGGGGTCCACAAGTGAGTCAGCTCTGCAGATAAACATAGAGACTATAAAGAGGCCGAGGGCTACAGAGAGTTCTCTTCCTATTCGTATTGGTTTGCTTGTATTAGTCTATATACCTGAAACTGCTGCGCAGGACTACTAACATTAAGGATGTTTTCTCATCTGTGGTTCGGTACATTCGGCCCAGACCAAGGGCAACAAATGATACACTGTAGAATTTTTCTGCCATTTTGGGTCCTTTTTACACTGCACTGAGTGTTCTGGTCCGTAACAGTTGAAACGAACCAAAATGCATCATGTGACCACATCTACATCACTCGCTGGCCAGATGTGCCATTGAACATTTTTCCTAAACTGCTTTTCAATTGGTCAGAATTAATGTGTGTAATAATGTTAATTAGTAATGTAATAATGTTTGCTAGATAAGCAAAATATTTCTGTGTTCTTATGAGTTTTTGAAAGTTGGGACCTAATGGGATCATCAGAGCAAATTTGCATGAGGCTCCGCCCCTCCTCCAGGTTTGTTCGCGAGCTCCATAAGGCTGTGTAGCTAAAGCGCTAACTGAAACAAATGCGTCTCTGCAAGGAGGTCTCGATACGCGTTTTTGGTCGCTTTTGGTGTGAACTCGCAGGGGTTCTGAGATGGGGATGCCAGGTTATAAATACAGATTTATAAATGTAATACAATATAATCTGACATGAAATCACATCCCCCACCCCACGCACCCCCCCGGGTGTGAGTGTTACATTTACACCTGCCCAAACCAGCAAGGAAAATCAACTCTACTGCGATTCAGCAGAACCAAATGAAGCCTTTGTGAAAACACCCTAAAAGTAACCAGTAATTTTAGGCTGTTGAGAGAAAGCTGACCAAGATCCATCACCTATACAGCATTTTCAGAGGAGAGAAAGGAGTCTTATGGATCAGCTATTATTGCTTCATTACAAAAAATGATTAATGAAATCCATTGCCAAGTTCACCTGTCAGTGGATTGTAGAAGTCTCCCTCATTAGCATAGATCTTATCAAAGACGATGGTTCCAGGAGTAGCCATGGGTTTGGTGAGGGCTGCAGAGAAGGAAATGCTTGGCAGGCTGGCGTCCAGACCCGGAACCCCTTTACATGTACAAAGGCAAAAGAACTTATTATAGCGTATTTTCTGGCGAATAATGACACACAAACAAATGCACACATTTTAAATGAAGAACCAGCTGTTGTACGCAGCTGTTCAAACAGTTCATAAAGTGACCAACACACACACACACACACACACATAGACCCTTTTGAGCACTCCCACCCCAACACACACATCCACATCTCGCTGACTTCTAATGACCCTTGCCAGCAGTTGCAGTTTGATTGGCAACATCTGCTACATTTAAAATAGCCTTGGGCTGGAGCCGAACTCGAGCCGCCAGAAGTATTTGAGGTTCATAAAGTTCATACCTTGTAATCCTCTGGGACCTGAGGAAAAAAACGGTTCAAAATGGTGAACGTGTCTATTACCATTAATTTAAATCAGTCAAGTTAACTAAATATTTTTTTTGCATCAGAAGCTGTTACACAGTAGCTTTAAAGATGAAAGCTTCTCCAATTCTCTTTACAGCTTGTATGGGAAGTTACCGTTGACTACAGACCAGCCGCTTGAGCTCCAGTTATTAATCACTAAGCATTAATACCCTAGTGGAGTGTAAAAGAGTCCTGCATGAGTCCATTACCTTGAGGCCCTCGTGGTCCTTCCTCACCAGGTGGTCCCTCCCTGCCCGGGGGTCCTTGAGGTCCAGAATATCCTCTTTCTCCCTGACGGCCTGGGGGGCCTGGGGGTCCAGGTAGACCTGTAAAGAGACATCAGGCTATTTGCTGGGGCATGAAAACAAAAGCTTGTTTATTATATTTCAGAAATTGTAGGCATTTTTTTATTGCCAATGAATAATTTTGTCAAAAAATTGATTCTCAGATACTAATCCATAATAAAAATTTAGTTTCGAGTTCGATATCAATTAGCACTGGTATCGAAACTTAAATGCCAGTTTTCCATCGCCCAGTTCACAGAAATCACAGGCAAAGTACAATAATTTTCAATAGGCATTGCAGTGTGCAGCCCCTCCCCAATGTTTACGTGAAAGTCGGTTCAGGATTTAAAGGTGTGTGCTGCTTTTTTCTCAGTAGAGGAAAGAACGTGTTGTTTTTTCTCCCCCTGTACTATCAAAAATAGGATTGACTATCGAGCACCATCCTTAGTATTGGTATCACGTTTGAAATTTCAGTATCGTGACAAGCCTAGTTGCAGCTTATAAAAAAATATAATTTACTGCATTTTACAATGGGAGAAAATTAATATTGAGCTGAATTAAGTTCAAGATTCAGCTCTTTTCATGAGGCAGACATAGAAATGAATTGCCCAGCCCTGCAGTAATGCATGGCTATTCCTTTCTGATGTTTGCTGTTTTTGAACTGTATTAATTTATGCTCATAATACAACATTACAGAAATTGCATTCTTATGTATGTTATTTTTGAAGACATGCCTGTTAAGTCTTGCTCAGTGATGCTCTGGAACTCCTTGAGGACCAGAAGCAGGGAACTGTTGAGCTGCTTGATCTTGTGGTGGATGCCGTCCATATGAATGTCCTGCATGGTGTTGATGAAACTGCTGTGTGTGGTCACTGTGGTGTTGAGTCCGTTGACACAGTTCCAGAGGCTGGACACATGCCTGTTAAGGCCTTCTTTGATTTTATGCAAGTTGTCAGACACAGAGTCCAGCCGGCCACAGATTCCTTCCAGTTTGGAGATCCTCTTGTCCAGGCCATCGCCGGTTCTCTTGCAGTCGCCCATTTCGACAACAAAGTTATTCCCGAAGCGCCTCATGTCACGGTCCACGCTGTCGAAGCGTATCTTGCTGTCCTCTATGTGCTCTGACACCTCCTCCTGGATCTTGTCGATCTCTGAGATGATCTTGTCCTTGGTGTTTCCCAGGTCAGTGATGACACTGTCGTGTTTGTGAACGCTGTGCTCCAACCCTTTCAGAGTGTCGTTGATGGAGCTGAAGGTCAGGATGACCTCTGAGAGCTGGCCCTGGATGGACCGAAGGTTGCCGTTGTTGCTTGTGATGACGCTGTGTCCGTCCAGAGGTTTCTGAGAAGGATCCATGTCACTTGTCCCTGGTCCTCCTGTGGGAGACTCCAAAGAGATCTTGCACTGCCCACTACATTTCTGTACTTCCACCCTCAGTTTACCGACCTCCTCCCACAAGGCAGAGCACCCGTTCGAGCACCCAGTCTGTCCGGAATCGAATCTCCCCTTCACGTAGCTCATATCGGTTTGCCACTTATCCACCGCATGGTTTGTGATGTTTTTGAGTTTCCTCAAGTCATCCTGCACTGCCCTGCAAAGGTCGCAGTTCTCTATCTCAGTCACAATCCTGTTAAAATGTTCCCCATTGTCCCCGGTCAGTGCTTTAATCTTACGAATATCATGGCTGAGGTCGACGACTTTGTCCATGAGGGAGTCTCCAGACACAGAGACTTCTTTTAGTCTCGTGTTGAACCTTTTGATCTCATGCTCATTGGCAATGACCTTCCATTCCAGGGACTTCACTGTGTCCTCTGGGCTGATGCCACTACTTCCTCCCGTGGGTCTTCTGGGAACAGTGCCAGTTCCAGGGTTGCCCCCAGGTCCGGTGCACAAAGAGCATTCACTGATCCTCCTGTCTAGATGAGACGTGACGTTCTCTATCCGGGATAAGCGCTTGTCTAGGTCGAACACAGTCTCCTTTACGTCCCTAACATCCAGGTCCACATTTGTGAGCCTGTCGTCTTGATATCCGAGGAGACTGGTGACCTCACCTCGCAGGTCCCTCAGCTCCTTGTGGATCAAATCCTTCAAATCGTTCTCCATGTAGGCGCAGTTCTCCTCCGTCCTTTGAACCGTGTTGTTTAGCCGCCTTTCTAGATCCCGCAAGGAACCATTGAAGGTATCCTCTGTTACTCTTGGCCCAACAGGTACATCACCTCCATCGCCTCTCAGCATTTTGTTCATGCGATCCTGCAAACTCTCGCAAGTCTCAGATGTTGAGATTAGCTTTTTGTCCACTTCGCCAAGTCTTTGTTTGAGGTCCACGACTGAATCGCAGCAGCCTTGCAACCGAGTCAGGTCTCTACGCAGACCGTCCAGAGATTGGCGATGCCGCTGGTCCATGGCGCTCATTTGCTTCTCCAAAGACAAAATCCTCTCTCGGTCCCTTTGCTGCTGCTTCCTCAGGTCATCCACCCCAGCCTGGCAGGCGGAACATGAAACGGTGACTCTGTGCTCCAGCTCTCGCAGAATCTCCTCCTTCATACCACCTCCTCCACCGCCTCCCGTACCTAAATCGTTTCTGCCTCCTCCCCTGCCGTTTACGAGGTGGTTGTTGATGGTGACCAGAGTTTTATCATGAGCCTGAGTTCTGTTGTCCAGCTGGTCTAGCTTGGTCTGGATATTGTGAATGGTCTCTTTCATCTCAGGCTGAGCTGCGTCGGCCGGTGTTTTGGCACCGTTACCAAAGCCAGGCTTCTTCATCTCCTCCTGGAACCTTTCATTCATGCCACGTAAAGTCGATTGCAGGTCGTGGAGGTCTTTTGTCAGACTCCGGATTTTGTCTTCTAGTTGCTTCATCTTTTCACTGTCGCCTCTCCCTGAACACAGAGGCAAAACTGCATAATTAAAGATGTCATAAACAGCTCTGGATATAAACAAGAGACCTTGCCGTTTATTATTAAATCCGCGAGAACCCGTTCCAGTCCAGTGTGTGTTAAACTCCTCCACAAGCTACTCATTCTGCTTTATGAGGGACTAATCAGTTTTACAGTGTTTTATTTGCAAAATGTTTTTCACATAATTTGGGCATATTTTTTTGCCTTTTTTGTATTTTATTTTTACATAAATATCCCATACAATGACTAATACCTCCTCCTTTATTAAAACATCCTTTGCATTACACATTATTTGTTATTTAATCCACACATCTTTTCAAATCTATGTAAAGCATTTTGAAATGAGCTTCATGAAATTTGTTGGACTTTTCCTAATGGTAAGGTTTACATCACAGACTAAGAAAATGAAGCGTGTGAAAAAGTATACGCACCCCCGGCGCCGCTGTGCCCATGGCCTGTACTGGAGCCCGAGTGGGGGTGTGAGGGGTTGGGGCGGGGGCGGGCGGTGGATACCTGCGTGACCGAACCGCTGCTGGGACCGTCACCACAGTCCTCGCCGCCGTAACCATGGCAGCACTTCCACTCCATCTCTGTCACCATTTTGTATGCCACTTTATATCTGGGCCTCATGTAGGTCCGGTACCTTCAACACACAACACGAACTGCAGGTCAGTTCTCAGGATTCAAGAGATCCAAGATTTTTTATTTGTCACATGCATAGTCATACAGGAACAACACGCAGTGAAGTGTGTCCTGAACCACTCCTAATGACCGTGTAGACATTTTTTTAAGGAAAAATTCAATTTAGAATTTTGAATCGAGACAAAATAAATGAAGAAATAAGTAAGGAAATTAGTAAGAGTACATATATGTCTAAATGTAATTACAATTTAAGTTATAAAAGTGAAAAGTTGCTAAAACACAAATCAAAATATAAATTAAACTGGAGCACCATGTGACAGAAATGTATCTCTAATTTGAATATGTATTTAAATAAATGTAGCAGCAGTGTGTGCGATGTGCAAAAGGGAATATTAAAGTGCGTTGTGCATTATACCATGCCCACACTGTACACTGTTCTGTACATGCAGCTGCATTACTGTTTATTACTCTGGTCAATATGCTTGCACTGTTCTGTACATGCAGCTGCATTACTGTTTATTACTCTGGTCAATATGCATACTCTGGTAATCTTTCTGTATATATATATATATATGTAGGGGGGGTGCGTATTTGATAGGGGTGTTCGGTTCCGTATTTTTTATTTTTTTGTCAACTCCAACTCCCGACTCCTAATTTCGGAGTCGGTAGAATCGATTCCTCGACTCCATTTACTTTGAATTAAAATAGGGTCAGGATTCAGAGGGTGCGTCTCAATATGCTTCTTCGTTTCCTCACTTCTCGCTCGTATGTCCTACGACCCTGAAACCAATCGAGCTCCGCTCTCATGTAGGACATCTAAATTCTTTAATTCCACCGGGAGGAGGGCGAGGAACGAGGAGGCTTATGGACATTAACTCCTAAATTAACTCCTTATTTGGATTTACATTTCATTAGCTGAATTACATGTTTTATCTTAATTAAATATTTGTCTGGGACTGTACAGGAAAACATATAACTAGCATTACAGCTTTTACTTCATCCATCTCATCTTGACTGGCAGTGGTGCTTGGACGTTGAAGACTTGTGAGTTCTGTTCGATGAAACGCTTTCAAGTGTTTCCACATGCTTGACGATGAACTGTTGAATTTTAAACAACGTTTACAAATATCACAATGAACTTTAGTTTTGTCTTCGGTCTAGTTTAAATACTTCCACACGGTTGAGGTTGGGGTTGCCATTATAAGTTAACGTTATTGGATTCAAAAACAGTCATTACTCAACAGTCACTCAATCAACCACCACTTGCCAATTATGGGCATGTCCTACTCTCACCCTGAGGACTGGTACATGATTGGTTCGTGAAACGTACTGCAGTGTTTTGTGCCAATCAGAACCAACTGACTGTATTGAACCACATCATGATTGATTGAGCCACAAAACAGGCCCAACAGAAAAAAACTATCTATACATTATTGTTCTTTGTTTTCCTGGCATTACTTATTTTTTCCTCTCATTTCTTTATCTTTTAGTTTTAATTTCTGTATCTTTACATTCATTATAATCTTTCCGTTATAATGAACTGTTGTACTGAACTTGAAAAAAACACTCGACACTGGGAGTCGATTCCTGACCTTGAGTCGAATCCGACACTAGTGAGAGTAGTGAGAGTTGAGGAATTGACTATTTTGGAGTCGACTCCTCATCTCTAGTATTTGATTTCAAACAGTTCCAACAATAGAAGGACATATCAACACATCACCTCCTGGTGTGACCACTTTCATGATGGAGAACCTCAATCTAATCCTTGTGGAAGTTCTAGATACATCACTGATGGAACGGGGTGATCAACCTCTACTCAACCAGCTTCACCGCCAATAAAGGAGCAATCATGCTCTGGTTAGTCCATCTGACCATCTGACCATTAGAGACACACCCATTGTATATTTAGTATAACCAGTGTGTGTGTGTGTGTGTGTGTGTGAGATCCAAGTATGTCCTAATTTGTAAATAAATCCTAATTTGTAAAAAGATATTCTGGTAATTCTGTTCTGGTATGACTAGTTTTGTAGATTCACTGTTGACACTGTGAATGAGAGCAGACTAGTGGGTTTGTGTCAGAGAGAGAGTGTGAGTGTGTGTGTGTGTGTGTGTGTGAGTGTGTGTGTGTTCAGGGCTAGCTCGGCGCTAACTCTCCTGGCGCCCCACTGAGAAGTCAGTCAGTTTAAGTCACTGCATCTCCAGAGCCAGAAAATATAGAAACACAAACTAAAAATGACTTGAGTTTAAATCCCCTCTAACCCGAGAGAAAGGAAACGAGTGGGACGCAAACCCTGACAGCAGTCGTTAACAGGAATGTGTGAGACATGAAACCCTCTGACCTGTGACCTCCTGCTCACACTGTGCTGCAGTTCTGTTCCTGAGCTTTATCACATGTAGTACTGTGCAAAAGTCTTGACCCCCCCACACACATTTCTTCATATTCTGCTTCCAGAGATCCAGACTCTCCTGTATGTGAGTGTGTTGTTGAGGAAGAGTTCTCCAGGCTTCCTGAAGGACGTTCCAGAAACTCTCATGTCCAGTCCAGTCCCTAAACCTGACCAGTTTCAGAGGAATGTTTCAACTGGTTAAGACGCACAGTGACCTACGTATGAGTCATTCAAGCAGAAAAAATAGCGTCTAACTGAAGTGCTGAACCAGTGAAGAACCAAGAGCAGATGGTTCAAGATGATGGGGCGGTGATCAGTATACATTTCTAGGCTCCTTGTGTCATTAGGCTATCTGGAGCCTGACAGTAAAACATTTGTTCACATTTCTTTCATTTCATCTCCTCAGTGGTACACAGATCAGACAGTCTGACAGGAGTTTTACACCAACGAGGAGATTCAAAGCAAAATAAATTGTTGTTAATTCAAGTGTACTACATGTTTACAAATTTTATACTAAAACTGAGGCAGTTTACTTGAAGTTTACAACATTTTAGAAGAGTGAAGTATTCTTGACTTATAGTGATAAGTATAAAGAAAGTCTGTAAACTTAAAATGACCATATAACATGTATATAAAATATACTTTTACAAACTTAAAAATGTTTCAATTTACTCCATAAAAGTATTCAATTGGAATTCTTTCTAGTACATTAAATTACACGACCCATTTATTTGCTATACTTAAAATTAATTTCAAGTAAACATCTTTTGCTAAGAAATTGGGGGGTGGGGGCTCAAGACTTTTGCACAGTGCTGTACTTTGTATTTTTTTTCCTTTAAATCCTAAACATGTTTCACAGTTCCTTGTGTGTGAAAGGGCACATAGTGTGGCCTTTATTTTCTGCTCAATGTGTTTTTGCAGGATGAGCATCTGCTGCCCAGCTGTGTGTGATGTGAACTGTGCTGACGACAGAACAGCGTACACACACACACACACACACGTGTAGCCCGTGTCGACACGTGTGGTCATAAAAACTGCACGGACTCTTGGCAGTGCAATAATGCCGCAGTGGAGCGAAAAACAAACTTTTCTCCAGAGCAGAAAAGCTAATCGGAGCATGTTAGCATCGCAAAACTAGCTGTTAGCACTATGAAACATAATGTACTGAAAATGTGCTTAACGTTACCTTAATTTACCCCTGAAAATGGGCCAAAAACCTTAATTTGAATTAAGTGGCCCATAATTTGTAAACCGATCTCTTAATTTGACCTCAAAAGTGGATTTAAGGTGTGAGTGTGAAACCCCTTAATCCTAAACATAAGCTCTTTTTTTCAGGAGGTTTGGTTATTTTAAGCAGCAAATAAAAAAGTAAGCGAAAAATTCAGTAGTTTTACCCCTTAATCAGCCTTGATCCATACACTTTCCCCCTTAATTTACCTTAAATCCCTGGAAATTAAGGTAAAAATTAAGGACATTTTAAGGGGTAGAATTAAGGGGTTTGGTTTCGTAGTGTAGCATGTAGCCCCAGAGGAAGAAACTACATTTTTCATGCTTTTCTGTCTGATCAGTAATAAATCATAGACTATTGAGTCTGACTTGTTCGTCCTAAACCCCTATAGGAAAAATAAGGAACAAAAATAAATAAATCAACTTCAGACAGAAGTTCTCCTGCTGTTGTCCTCAGTTCTCAGGTTCTCCTCTTTAACTCCTTGAGGATCTAAACTGTCCCACTTTGGATCTACACTGTACCTTATGGATCTAAAGAGTCCTTTATGGATCTAGACTGTCCCTTATGGATTTAAACTGTCCCTATGGATCTAAACTGTCCCTTATGGATCTACACTGTCCCTTATGAATCTAAACTGTCCCACTTTGGATCTACACTGTCCCTTATGTATCAACACAGTCCCTTACGGATCTACACAGTCGCTTATGGATCTACACTGTCCCTTATGGATCTAAACTCTCCAATTTTGGATCTAAACTGTCCCTTATGGATCTAAACTGTCCCACTTTGGGAGTCAAGACTCGAATTTGATCCCTGAGAAAATTTTCAGATGTTCATGAATACTGAAGGAGCAGCTGGAGTGGTAGGAACGCCTGCACACCTTTCAGAAATCTCAGAGAAGCAACAAATCACGGCTGGATTTCAGGTGCTGGTTTGGTCGCTGTTTTCCCAGGATTCTCGGTTTCCGCGTCTCCATCTCTGTTTGGTTCCAGGTGAAAAAACTGAGCTCAGAGGAGCCAGAGTGGAAAAATAAGTGGCGGCGCTTTCTCCTGGTTCTGGCCTGATTCCTGTGGTTGTGGAGCTTGGAATCATGAGCCATCCCATTCCTTACATAGCTGTGTGTGTGTGAGTGACAGTGTGTGTGTGTGTGTGTTGAGTAGAATATAAAAAACGTGTTAGCTGATGTTGTCCTGCTCTGAACCTCCTCCTGACCAGACAGAAAGTTTTAATACTGCCTCCTCCGTCCGGCTTCACCTTCACCTTCACCCCTTACTCACACACACACACACACACACAGAGACACACACAAACACCCAACACACACACCCAAAACCAACACACACACAAAACCAACACACTACCTGCTGTCTGTCACTACAGGCCTGAAGCTGCCGCTTTGTGTTCAGGCGTCGCAACCCGAGTGAATTCCAGAACAATTTCCTACATAAATTAACATTAAAAAACCACTTAAAATAAACCCAAAATAACACAGAGCAGTGAGCAGAAGAGTGGAACCTCCCCACTGTAGAGTCAGAGCGAGAGTTTTTTCCTCCCTGGTTGATGTTGCCAGCAGCTAAAGGAAGCCAAACCTGCACCAATCAGCACTAAATACACACACAGTGCCCGAGAGGCTATTCAACTCACTGCAGTTAGCATCATGCTAATCTGTGGGAATGCGGTGAACTTGCTTGGCCCAGTTCGAGCTCCTCCTGACCAGTTCTAGCTCCACCTGACCAGTTTGAGATCCTCTTGACCAGTTTGAGCTCCTCGTGACCGTGCGCTTGTTTTAAATCTGACTTCTGTTCCTCTCACACCTCCACCTTCACTTCAGAGCGACAGGTCATCAGTGGCTAATGTTGCTAACAATGAATGGAAACCAGTCATCCACCTGTTAGCACCTAAATTACACACACCACCCGAACAGCCATCAGAGTTAACTCAGAAAGGCAGAGTGTGTGAGGCAGTGTGTGTGAGGCAGTGTGATAGGGAGTGTGTGAGGCAGTGTGTGTGAGGCAGTGTGTGCGAGGCAGTGTGGTTAGCATCATTCTAGTCGGTGGTGGTGGTGTATAAGGTTAGTTGGGCGTCAGATGAGAAACATGTGAAATATTGCCCCACTTGCTTTAATGAGAACTTCAGACTGTGGAGTGTAAGTGTATTGTGTTGTGTGTGTGTGTGTGTGTGTGTGTGTGTTTGTGTGTGTGTGGTTTCCTGAAAGGGGTGCAGAACCTCAGACTGCAGTAAATAAAGAGTAAAAACAGAACAGTATACAGTATACACTTACGACTGCTTCTCAGTAAATCTTCATAACACTCAAACATCTGTAAATAATTAAAGCAGGACAAAGAGCGTCTAACTGAATTCCTGAACCAGTGAAGAACCAGGAGCAGATGGTTTCAGATGATGGGGCGGTGATCAGTATACTGGTGGTGCTGAATGCTGAGTGGCTGGAACTCCTTTATCTAGGATCCTTGTGTCTTTACACACTTTGCAGCCTGTCAGTAAATCATTTGTTCACATGTCTTTCACTTGATGTCCTCAGTGTGACAAAGATCAGACGGTCTGACAGAAAATAGGATTTTTTCATAACCAAGGAGATTTAAAGTAAAATATGAAGAAATAGCTTATTATTCATGTAGTTTATATAAACAGACTTGTGCTACAGTATCAGCTCAGTGCAGTCATACTGTTTGGAGTCCCTGACTGTTAATTAGTATGATTGTACATGCGGGTCTTTTTTAGCACAGCTGTGAGAGTCAGAGTTTGCGGCTGGTGTGTGGGATGGAGTTTTTTCTCGGCCTGATCTCCATGCAGAACGTTCTGAGCCTGCACACTGGAGTGGGGTTCATGTTGCTGCTGCGGAATCTGCCTCTTCCTCCTGGCATTAAATATAGTGTGTGTGCCAAGCGTGGGGACGGTAACTCCTTCTGACAGCTGTGACTCCGTGCTACCTGACGGATGTTAAAGCATGAGAGTGAAACGAGGAAAACACACACACATACACAAACACACACACATACACAAACACACACACACACACACACACACACACACACACACACAGACACACACACACACAGCCACCCTGCTTCATGCCTTGTCCCTGACTTGCAGCTGCTTATATTTATTTTAGACTTAGAAACAAAAATCTGCACCAGTGTTAGTTCAGCGCTAACATACTATTAGAAGTCCCATAAGGGCGCTAGCAATTAGCATGTTCATACAGATTGCTCGGATCTCTATTCCGCTCAGATCTTCAGATCATCCAGAAGATATGGAACAAATCTTGTTTTTTCTTATAAATAAGAAATCTTGTTTTTTCTTTTAAATGAAATGTGAATCTCTGATTTCAGTAAATACAACCTGTGTGAAATATTCTAGAAACATGTGTTGGTTCTGCTACACTCTCTCTGTTTGCTGCTCTTTAATTAGCGTGCCACTGCTCGGCGCTCTCCACAGCCCCGCCCTCTGTGGGTTTTCCCCTCCCACTTGTGGGTGGAGACTATCCTGAAAGTTCTTGTGTTTTTTTTTCTTTTTGTTTCTAAAACCTAAAACCTGTTTCTAAAACCTCGTGGCGCTTCTCTTTCTGATCCGTTCTGCTCGTGTTCTGAAGGTCAGTGAAATGTTTTTCTTTAAGCGTCTCGTCCATCCAGCTGTCACCGATCAGAAGGAGGAACCTGTCGTCCTCAGGATAATGTGAGACAATCATGACACAAACTGTCTTAAATTAGGATTGAATGGAGGCCTTGACTCCGGAGGAGAGATCCTGGAGGAAGGCCAGCGTTCCGTGAGGAAGGTCTGTGAAGGAAATTGGCAGGACATCAAGAAACAGGACAGGAGTTCATACGGGCCGAGATGAAGCGAGTCAGAGTCAGACCCTGACAGCTGGACCAGCGGGGGGGCGGGGTGATTCCGGGCCGCGGATGTTGGGTCACCACAGACCCCCATTCTGAATAAAACCCACTGACTCCTGAACCACATATACATTTATGGGACAAACATTTTGAGTTGAGCAGATGGACTGGTTTTCTGCAAGAAGAGTTTGTTTTTGGTTTCTCAGGATGTTCAGAACTACAGAAGCATTTATGATTTGCCGTGACTCTCAGTAGGTCTTAAGAGCCTGTGTGTGGGGTAAGAGGTGCGGTGCAAAGCTTCCTGGGGTGAAATCACTGAAACAGGCGAAGCCTTCTTCACTCGGTTACGTTTGTTACAGCCAGATGATGGATCAGATACTAGAGAAATATTATTTTATGCCACAGTGGTTCTGAAAGTACTGAAATATTTAAATATAAAATAGTAAAAAAGTACATGGACACAACTATACTGAGAAAAATAAATAAAAATTAATTCATTAATTAATTTTAAAAAAAAAAATATATATATATATATATATATATATGTGAGCAGCCAGAGAGTGCAGTTCAGTTCACAGCGCTCGAGGAAGCGTCTGAGATTTGGAAGAAAAAAAACGTATTTGCCTTTTGGAAAAGACGCTCACGTCCCCCGCTTTAACTCTGGAGCGCAGCTGCCCGGCCGCGCAAGGAGAGAGTGAACATGAAGCACAAACACACGTTTATTTCAACACTTTGCCCATCGAGAGAGTATGTGGAAGTGGTGACTGTGGTTGTAGTGTTTGTAGGAGAGCTGTTGGTCGATCTAGAGGCAGCAGGAGAGAGAGAGAAGGGAACATTGGGCTGGCATTAGCTGCATTAGCTTTGTCCATCCAGATCTCCAGAGGGGCGGAGTCTCAGCGCTGTGGCCGGAGTGTGTGAGAGAGAGCTGGGAGACGTAGTTTATCAAGACTTACAACTGTCACATACTGTAACCTAACTCATAGGTTTGGTTCAGTCAGTTAAAAAATGTCATGACCATTGTAGCCCAAGTTATAGGCTTGTATTCAATTATTAATGGTAAAAAAAAAACTGCTTATTGTAAGTCTGTATGTATGCGCGATTAAACAGATAAATTAATTGCCACACCATGTAATTAATTAGATATTAATTATTTTTATTTTAATCGCTTGATAGCACTAATATTTGTAGCAATATATGATATTGATATGTTGATAGTTATTACACAAATATAATATAAAAGTAATCAAATCAAGTAAAGCTCATTGATTGTTTTGCAGAAATTGATTTTTACGCTCAGAATTCGAATTTTGGACAAATTCATTTTCAGATAAACAACAGTGCGGGCTGAGAGAGGAGAAACAGCAGTGAAGCTCAGAGTGTGTGAAGGAGGAAGAAGGTTTCTGAATCTGCCCTGTCACACGTGTGTGTCTCGTCCGCATGTTCTACTGCAAATAAACCAACATGGTGGAAAAATTTTCAGTTCCCATAGAAACAGAAGCATCGCTCTGAGTGTGTGTGTTGGTGCTGTATTTCTGGTTTGTGTGTGTGTGTGTGTGTGTGTGTGAGAGAGAGAGAGAGAGAGGGTGACAAACTATATGTTTGTGGATTTTCTAATATTCACTTGTAAACTTCACTTCTTGTCCATTGATTTTTCAGCAGTAGACTGAATTTGGTTTGAACTGACTGTAGATACTCTGATTTCTCTCCAGTGTTGGTGAATGGAACCAGACATCTCCAACACAAATATAATGGAGGTGAATGGAACAAGATGTCTCCAACACTAATATAGTGGAGGTGAATGGAACAAGATGTCTCCAACACTAATATAGTGGAGGTGAATGGAACCAGACGTCTCCAACACTAATATAGTGGAGGTGAATGGAA
>JBBKCR010000001.1:42748786-42761769 GCA_037577295.1 Ladigesia roloffi | reverse complement strand
GTGTAATGTGTGATTGTTATAGTGTAGTGACTCTGACTGTAGTATCGGTGTAGTGTGATGGTGTGTAATGTGTGATTTTTATAGTGTATTGACTCTGATTGTAGTATTGGTGTACTGTGATGGTGTGTAATGTGTGATTGTTATAGTGTACTGACTCTGACTGTAGTATCGGTGTAGTGTGATGCTGTGTAATGTGTGATTGTTATAGTGTACTGACTCTGACTGTGGTATTGGTGTAGTGTGATGCTGTGTAATGTGTGATTGTTATAGTGTACTGACTCTGATTGTAGTATCGGTGTAGTGTGATGGTGTGTAATGTGTGAACGTAATGGTGTACTGGTTCTGACCGTAGTACCGATGTACACTGATGCTGTGTAATGTGTGAATGTAATAGTGTACTGGTTCTGACTGTAGTGTTGGTGTACTTTGCCGGTTTGTAATGTGTAAATGTATTAGTTTACTGGTTCTGAATATAGTGACTGTGTACTGTGCCGGTGTGTAATGTGTGTATGTATTAATGTACTGGTTCTGACTGTAGTATCGATGTATTCTGATGGTGTGTAATGTGTGAATGTAAGAGTGAACTGACTGACTGTAGTATCGGTGTACTCTGACTGTTGCAGGCGCTGGTGCGGCGCAGTTCTAACCTGCGGGTGTACCTGATGGCGCTGGATGTGTGCAGTCAGGACCTGCTGCGGGTTCTAAAGCCCAGCCTGCCGCTGGAGCGGATCCACCTGGACAGCTTTAGCACGCTGGTGACGGACGGTGTACTGGAACTCATCTCGCAGCAGTACCACAAAACACTGACCCACTTCGTCCTGGTGAGGGATGATGACGGCGGCGGCTTCCCCGACCTTACGGTCAACCGCAACGAGGACCCGCTGGTGCTGCTGGTCTGGAGGTGCATCCACCTGGCTGTCCTCATCATCCACGGTAGGTAGAGGCTACAGAGCTTTTTATAGAGGACAAATGATGCTCTCTAAAAAGCTTCTAGCAGACAGACGTGGGAAACGGTCCTGGTGATGGTCCTGTTGTGGTCCCCCTAGAAATGTGCGACTGCCTGTCTGCCTGCCGCATGGGTAATGGGTTACTAGGTTTTAATGGGTTTACTGGGTTTAATGGGTTCAGTATGTGAAGTGGTGTAAGTTGGTTTAATTTTTTTAATATGTTCAATTGTTTTAATGAGTTAAATGTGTTTTAATGGCTTGAATGTGTTAAGTGGTGTAAAGGGGTTTTATGGGTTAAATGTGTTGAATGTGTTTTAATAGGATGAATGTGTTCAATGTGTTTAATGGGTTGAATGGGTTACTTGGGTTTAATGGGTTACTTGGGTTTAATGGGTTACTTGGGTTTAATGGGTTACATTGGTTTAATGGGTTTAATGTGTATCTGTCTTTTAATATGTTTAATGGCTTTAATATATTAAATATGTTAAATGGGATTTAAGGGGTTAAATGGTTTAATGGTTTAAATGGTTTAATGGGATTTAAGGGGTTTAATTGATTTAATGTGTTTAATGTATTAAATGTGTTTTGCGCTGTGGTGCGTTCACATTTGACAAAATGATCACTTTACGCTTCTGTTTACACTTTACACATTACTTTACACTGCAGGTTACACAGTGTGGTCCCACAACCTGGTGGCGGTGTCCCGCCTGCGCGGCTCCAACCTGAAGGTGCTGACGGTGTCTGAGGAGAGCATTGACTTCGACCCGGACCAGTCCGTGTTCATGGAGGGCGACCCGGTGCACAACCTGGTGAAGGAGGTGTCTCTGGGCCTGGGCCGGGCGTGGCGCCCCTCGCTGGACAGCAGCGCCGCGCTGGGTGATCCCGCCCTGCATTTCCACCGCGAGATGCTGAGCTTCAGCGATGGCGTGTAGATCCGGCGGGGCCTTCTCCTCCTCTTTCTTTTCTTTTCTCTCAGTTTTCCTCCTCTGCAAACCCCCCTCCCCAACCCCTCCCCCGCCCCCCGACAGGCCCTGCCTCCTTTCCCATCCCTCTTTTTTCCTTTTCCCGTTTTTCTTTTCTCCTCATAGCGTGAAATTTAACCCTTTCTGTAAGTGCTGTGTTTAACCAGTATTAGCTCTATATTTATATCTATCTATATATCCTGCTTCTCAATAGGAACGTATAGCTGGGTATCGGTTTAGTAGCTAAACTAAGCGGAGGGTGGGCTTTTTCTCCTTTATTGTTTTGGTTTTTCGTTTTTTGATTTTTATTTTTTACACACAGCCAGCTTGACGAGTCGTGTAGAGTATTTCCGCTTCGTTCTGCGTCTCTTTCCTCTTATTAGAGTGTGGAGTTACCTCAAAAAGAGCTGTCAGTTTCAGCCCCATCCTGGCGTTGATGACGACAGAAGCCCGAGGTTGGTCTTCCAGCCGAGGGGGACGGGCTGATAGCGCTCTAGCTACACCCCCGCAGCCTTCCGTGGTGTCGACCGGTTCCTAAATGTTATTCCAGAGTGGTGACGTTGACTCTGTAATTATTATTGTTGTTGTTGATGTTTATGAAGACTATGACGACGGTGATGTTCGGGACATGAGGTCCCGCTGGTTTTCCCTTCAGCCTGAAAGTGGAGCGCGCCTCTCGCCGGTGAAAGCGATCCAGCTGAGTTTTATCTTCATTTTTTTCAGACGCTAAAAAAAAATATATATATATATATATATATCGTCCGTTAGCACAATACCTGGGCTCGGCTAACGGGGCTCCGCCTCCGTCGGGTCTGCTCTGTCTCAGGTAGAGAGGATAAGTGAGAGCTGTTTTCTCGACCTAAAGGGACGGTCTGCCCGAAGATGCCAATGCTGCCCCTAAAAAACAAAAACAAAAAAATGGATTATGCTAATGCTAACGCTAACCTAGCCGTAAGCTGCTTTCGCTCTGGGACGTCCGAGATGTGTGGGACGCGTAAACACTCGCTGTCGAAGCGAACTTTGACTGGAAAAGGCGAAACGCGACCACAGCGCCAGGCTCCCACCAGGTGGGAGGAGTCTGTCCGTTCGCCACTAGCAGCATCGGCACGTTCGCTCAGGCCGTTCTCTCACAGTTGCCTTGGGAAAAAAAACGCTCCTTTCTGGTTCGGGACCAGTCTGGTCATGTCAGTGTTTTGTGGGGGGAGATATGAGTTTGAGGCCCCTCCCCCCGACCCAATCACACCTCCCCCCCAAACAGTATTTCATCCATTGAAGAGTGTTCGGAAGAGAGGGGGGGAGGGAGGGAGGGAGGCGGTTGCTCCTTTCTGATATTCCCACATCTCAGGATTTTCCACCCTTCCGCTTCTTCTCCGGCGAAGGTTTTTCGTCCAGGCTGTTTGTTCGGTGCGTCTGAGCGCGTGATGGACAGGATGATGTTTATTTTTATTATTTTTATTTTTATTATTATTATTATTAATATAATGATAATTTTTCGTGTAGAATATCAAAAAGCTCTTCCAAAAGACTGCGCTTTATGGATGGTATTTATTTCTGTCGTTCACGCGTCCGTTCCCTTTTTAGGGGCGGGGTGTTCGGGGCGAATGTTGGGACCGCCGACATTTTATCAATAACTGAATAAGTGGTGCCGTCGTTACTAGTTTTCGTTTCTCTGCTTCTCCATTCAGAGGCGTATCTCATAACTCCTCATCTCGTGCTCGGAGTAACGAAGAGTCGTGTTTTACGAGTCTCCTCGTAGGGTAAGGCTAATTAAACTGCCCCCCCACACCCCCAACCCCACCCCCACCCCCAACAAGCCTTGATGTGGTAGACGAGTTAATGAAGCCAAACCAGGAGTGAAACTAGCCACTGACTGTCCTTCCTGGAAATCTCCATATGCAAATGTGGCTTATTAGCATATTAAAGGAACAGTTCGCTGGACCTCGGGTAACGGGCGAAAATGTGCAAAATTAGAATATTATTTTTTTTAACAAAGCTATTCCTTTCAAGCTAGCCGCAGTTCTGAAAGCAATCAACCAATGATACACCCCCAAACCCCAAACGCCCCTCCCCCCCCCATTTAGAAGCTGCATGGAAGGCGTCTCTCTAGACTTTAGACCCCGAGTGTGTGCATGAAGAAACAGAGATGCAGCCGAAGCTATAATTATTAAAAACAATATATATAAGTATAAAGAAAAGACAAACGCATGCCAGTCGTGGGATTCTGACGTGTTTTATTTGAAAAAAAAAAAAGAAGTCCCATTTCTATTTTAATAAGACACCAAAAAAAAAAAGATTGTTCTATATTTGGAAGTTTACTATCGTGTGTTTTTTTTTTTTTTTTTTTTCATTTCGAGTGGGGGTGGGGGTGTGGGGGGGTGTAAAACCACTGAAGAGTTCAAGCTGTGCCTCAAACCCAGAAAAAGCTTTCGTTTCTGAACACACACACACACACACACGGTCGAGTGTAGCGACAGACAGGTGTTACTGATACATAGTGTGTGTAAAGCATCAGAGCATCGTTTTCCTTTTGCTTTCCTCTCGTCCGCTTTGTTTATTTTTTCTGGACTTACTTGTGTGTGTGTGTGTGTGTGTGTGTGTGTGTGTGTGTGTGAGATTGTGTCGCATCCGGAGGCGTACCACTTTCTCAGCAGTGAACAGGAAACAGCCTTTCTCAGGGTTTCGTCAGTTCAGTGGAGTTTAAACGCTCAGGCCTGTAAATGCAGACGCCAGAGACCGCACCGCCGCCGCTGCCGCGTCCCAAACCCAAACCTGACCCGGCCGTCTCTCCGCCCCAAAGCTGGGTCCTCTACACTATAGGGTCTTTAAAGGAGAAATCCACCCCAATATTCAGTGGTTAAGGTGAAAAAGTGGAGGTGAATGGAACCAGACGTCTGCCTCTAAAAGCTCCTCACAGACAGTTCCTCCATCAGATGGTTCTGGTTGCGCCGCCTGACGCCAACCGTTGTTCTACCAGAGTTCTGAGAAGATTCTGGTCCTAAAACTAAATCCATTCATGGTGGAGGGATATATGCAGGGCGTGGTGAGGTAAAATAGTCCCCAAAGAGAAGAGATATTTTACATCATCGGAAAATAAAACGCTGGATCTGTGTTCCATTCACCAACACTGGAAAGAGATCAGAGTCTGCGATCAGCCATTTCACCACAAACACTGAATTATGGGGGGACTTGTTAAATTCTCCTGTGAATATTGATGCTGCTACACAGCGCTAACAGGCTTCATCCAGTATTCAGCACACCAAACAAACTAGCATCGTCTAATACAAATACACACACACGGGTGTGTGTGTGTGAGGTCTGCAGTTTGACCCTTAGCTGATTGGTGACCTGTGATGTGGAGGATCATGTGACCCCCCAGCTTTTCCTCATTCCTAAATGAAGCGGTCGCTGCTCTCTGGCATCTGAATTCTAATTTCTGGGCTCCAGCTGAGATGTGACAGCCGCTGCTTTGTTCCGGGGGGGGCGACTGATGGGTTCGGGGTGGACCGGGGGACCTGAGGCGGGAACCCGTCCTCACCGGTCTGCAGGAAGTTTTCAGAAATCTTTAACCGAGTCACTGGAACACTTGTCAGCGCGTCTCGTGCCAGCTGCCAAAGATGACGTAGGTTCACCCGTAAAAGGAGCACCGGGGGCGGGGCCTGATGGGGTGAGGGGGCGGGGCAGGGCCTTCAGACCTACTACTACTACTGCCGCGGCGTCCTGGGGGCGGACGGGACGAGTGGGCGTGGCCGGCGGTAGATCTATCTTGTAAAATGCACCTGCTTCACTGTGAAGAGTGAATGTAATTTAAAAACAAATCGAGGTTGGTTCTATCAGACCTTCTCCGCTGCTATGAGACGTGTAAGGAACATTCCACTGGGGAGAAACACGCGAGCTCCAACGGCCAAATGTCTGCATGAGATGACTTTATTTTTTTACTCTCTCTTCTTTTCTCCTCGGGTTTCACGGGCTGGCTGGACTGGTCGCAGCGTAGGGGCGTGAGATTGTGTGCGTGTGAGTGTGTGTGCGTGTGAGTGTGTGTGCGCGTGAGTGTGTGTGCGCGTGCGCGTGAGTGTGTGCGCGCGTGAGTGTGTGTGCGTGTGCCTCCCTTCGGCGTGAACTTCAGAGGGGAGACTATTTTTGCGGATCAGTCGGTTGTTACAACTCTATTGGATCCCAGATCTTCTTTTTTTCTTTCTTTTTCTTTTTTTCCCCTGTTTCTCAGAAACGTTCGTATGCATTTAACAATCCAAATCTCTCTGCTAGTTTAAAAGGAGAAGCTGTAGAACCGCAGCGGCGCCTGAGAAATCACGTTTAAAAATAAAAACACAGAAGCGTGTCCTGAAGTTCCTTAGTTACCTTTTACTGCTCACTGACCTCAGGCCAGCTGCGAGGGGGGGGGTGGGGCTTATACATAATATACATGCACGTGTGTGTATGTATATATATTACATATATATAATGTGTGTGTGTGCATGCATTGATATGCATATGTATATACACACCAGTATATATGCACGTATTTCTGAAGAGAGTTTTTTGTCACTTTAAATGTCGACTGTAGGTCAAAAACGGAGCTGGACCGGTCACCACCCCCCCAACACACCCCCACACAGCTGGCTCTTGTTACAACAAAGTCCGAAACTATGCAAGTGGAATGCATATGATCCAGTGGCTCTTAACTTTTTTAAAAATTATTATTCCGTTTTGTTTTTTTTTTCTTGTACTTTTAGTTTTGCTGTCACTCATCAATGGAAAATGACTTAACTTGCAATTCTACTTGGCCTTATTATTATTATTATTACTATTATTTTAGGATCTTGATTCTTCGGAAGCCAACTCAGTTTCGGGGCGACCGTGGGTACAGACATGGTCTCTGTGAGACTGGCCGGCAGGCCCCAGTTCTAGTGGTACGAATGTTGTGCATTTGTTTAAAATCAGGACAGTCTGCAATAACGAAGTGGCCATCACGGGGGCACCAGCAGTGCAAAGACCAGGCTGCTCACCTTATAAGACGTTAAAACGGCGAGTGTGGGGGGTGAAAAAATAAATAACGAGAACTTATAGAAAATAAATAAGTAACAACCGCGCACGGGTGCGTAGATCAGCGTACGGACTCCTGCGCCGCAGTTTGGTCCGGGTTCTATTTATGAACGTGGAGAGAAAAACAAACAAACGATTAAAAAAATTTAAAAGGAGTTTCTAAGCGTTGTTGTTTTTTGCAAAAAAAAAAATGGTTTTACCATCTTTAAATGTTAAATATCCGGGCAGGTGTGTTCCGTCTATAGTTTTTTGTCTCCGGCGAGCACACAGCATCGGGTTTTATATGTACATCTACGAGCAGGAGGTCCTCTGGCGCAGGGGTGGGAAACATGCCAGGTGAGGAGATTTTATTCAGAAAAGTGATCTGAGGTTCCACCAAGGAAAGGAAGGAAAACAAACAAACGAACGAACGTAAATCTTTGGGGGGGGAAATATGATGTTGGGTAAACCAGCCTGAATGTGGATTTGAATCAATGTTGGAATGAATGCATTTTCTTTTAATCGGTAAATAAAAGCATTAAAAAAAACGTTGCCTGTTTTCGTACATTTTTTTTTACTTTTAACAAAAAAAGAAGTTAAATTCTAAACTAATAATGAATTATCTCCATAGTATATTTTTGCTCTTGGGTGGTCCATTGAAACTGTTGCAAATATCTTATTTTATGTATATTTGTGATGTCATAAATGGCTCATTTACAACCAGCTCCAACAGTTAAGCCCCGCCCACTCACGCTGAAGTTATAAGGAGTTTTGCGGCCTGATCGGCTCTTTAAAGGTATAATAAAGGGATAAAAGTAATAGTGTGTTTTAAGTGGATAATTTAAACCTAATAGATGTTGCTGCAGAAATAAACAGTTCCTTGAACCACAAACAGAATGAAAGAGAAATGAAGGATACTGGCCCTTTAAAATCAGTCACATGAACATGATCTTTTTCACAAATGCATTTTTATTTAATTTCCTTTCGCCCTTTTAAAATTCTTCTGTAAGGCAAACACTGAAGGAACTAAACCACACGGACGGTTACGTTTAACGTTTTTAAAATTATTTCCTTATAAGACTGAGTGCTGAGGCTGGTATATGTACAATTATTCACAAACTACTCAGACCATTTCTGTACATCCAGGACAACCTTCTGTTCCAATTATTTGAAATTAAGAACACATTAAATATCACTGCAGTTAGTTCCTGTTCATTTTCTTCCTCCACAATAAAATATTGTTCATCCAGAAAACAGGGTTCTTTTTCCTCTGCAGATCAGAACTTGCGGAAATGTGGCCTGGGAGGAGTCACATGACCTCCCGTGGAGAGAGCGTTCAGATCAGATGTTTAATCCCAACACACGTTCCTGAGAACATCACAGTGTCTGTAAAATAACAAATAAATATAACCAGATTTGAATCAATCAGAGAGCCTGGCCACAGCAGTCACCGTCAGTGGACCAATCAGAGAGCCTGGAGAGAACCACATCTTACAGAGATCCAATCAGAGAGCTCGGAGAGGCAGCCGCCGCCGGTGGACCAATTGGAGAGCCTGGAGACAGCAGCCACCGCCAATGGACCAATTAGAGAACCTGGAGGGCACAACAGCTTCCAGAGGTCCAATCAGAGAGCCTAGAGATGGTAGCCGCCACCAGTGGACCAATCAGAGAGCCTGAAGACGGCAGCCACCGCCAGTGGACCAATCAGAGCCTGGAGACGACAGCTACTGCCGGTGGACCAATCAGAGTGCCTGGAAATAGCAGCCGCCACCGGTAGACCAATCAGAGAGCCTGGAGATGGCAGCCACCGCCTGTGGACCAATCAGAGAGCCTGGAGTTGGCAGCCACCGCCCGTGGACCAATCAGCTCCACAGAGACAAGAAGCTGCTGTTTCTTACTTCTCTGACTGTACTGATTACACTGACTGTACTGATGGAGCCGGTTCTGTGGGCATGGATTAAGTCTAGACCCCGACTAAACTGCAGTGATGGGGAAAGCTATTAAAGGCCTGATTCTGTTTGGGCAGGATTCTGGTCCAAAAAGCGGTTTAGGATTAAACCGACTGACGTCTCGCTGAAATGAATTTGGACAGCTGATTATTTGTAGCAAACTGATTTACTTTTATCTTCATCTGTGATGGTTAATGTCTGGCCACAAAAACACCGCTGTTCTATCCGGTGATAATTGGCACTTCTGGTAAAATGGGGCCTGTTCGGTCAAATTTGGGCAGAATTCCTGATCTCAGGTCAGTCACTTTCATGACTGGTCGGGCTCTAACCATTTATTTTGTGACACTGCTCCAGTCTAAACAGGGTTCAGACTCAACAGTTCCCAGACTGGGCTGGCTTAGCCTCAAAATTTCACAGGAAGTTTCAGGCCTAAATAAGAGCTCTAGTGCAGCTTTAGGCTTGAAAGAAGATTCCACTGATTTTAGTCAATCAATTCCTGCACAGATGTGAAACATTTCAGATGTGGTTTCATGTGAAACTGTCTACACACCAAACAAAACTGATTTCATTCATTTATTACATCAGATGGTTCTGGTTGCGCCACCTGACGCCTGAGACGTTGTTCTACCAGAGTTCTGAAAAGATTCTGGTCCTAAAACTAAACCCGTTCATGGTGGAGGGATACATGCAGGGCGTTGTGAGGTAAAATAGTCCCCAAAGAAAAGAGATTGTCACTATTTTACATCATCAACAGCCATATAAACACTCAGACACGTGGAGCTTCACTGGGGGGCCAGAGAATAAAACACTGGATTTATGTGGGAGACGTTCGGTTCCATTCACCTCCACTGTATGGAAATCGGAGTCTCTACAATCAACCGCTTCACACCAAACACACTTTGGATGACAGTTTACGTCTCAAACGCTGAATTCTGAAATACAGAATCCCCTGTTATAACCCGGGTCTGGAGAACAAGCCACAGTATGAATCAAACTCTCGCACTGACAGTCTTCCCGTTCAAGTATGGCATGGCAAAGTACGTGTTCTATTTTGTGTTTGGCCATATGGCCCCGCCCCCTGGTTCAGACGGCGTGGGGGGAGGGAGGCTGTGGCGGCGGCTGCTCGCTGCCTGGCGGGGAGGGGCGGGGAGGGGGTCCAGGCTGAAAAGAGTCCGGCGGCGGAGGTCTGAGAGGGGGTCCGTGTTGGAATCCGTTCGGTGGGGGGGCCCTAAGAGGGGGTCCATGTTGGAAGCCGTCCGGTGGGGGGGCCCTAAGAGGGGGTCCATGTTGGAAGCCGTCCGGTGGGGGTGGTCTAAGTGGGGGTCTGTGAAGAAAAGCGTCTGGCGGAGGTCGTAGAGGTGGGAACGCCATGGGGTGGGGCAGCGGCGGTCTGGGAAACATCCCCGGAGGAGGCGGCCCTCGCACTGCACAGGAAACAGATTTCGGTTAATTCTGAAGAGAGCATCGACTGGCGAGTCATTTATAAAACATAAAATCACACCAAACCTAAATAAAGTAACAAATATGGACAGGATACAATAGCACACACACATTTATTTAAAGCACCCTAGTCTTATTGTGTGTACACTTACTGTGTGTACACACAAAGCACCAAAGATGTTACAGCAGAAAATCCATAAAGGCTTGAGGCAAAGAGGACCTGATAGAGAGCAGCTGGACACTTTTTATCTCTGCAGGTTCATTACACGGTAAACAGGCAGGTGGATGATTTTTGGATGATTTTTATTAGCCTCCAAAAGAGTTCTGGTTCTAACCAGTATGGGGAACCCCTGAGGTCTTCACTCTACAAAGAACCTCTGAGGTTCTGTGGTTCTCTAAACTGTGAGGTGGTTCCTTCATGGATCGGACTAGTTTTTCCGGCAAGACCTGCCAAAAAGCAAATATCTACCAATAAAAATCGCTTTTAAAATGAAACAACACTCATATCGCCCCCTATGCTTCCTGTAGTGTACTGCAATCTGTCAGAATGACTGTGGTATAAATGTAAGCTTTCACACTTTAAAACATTCTCAACATATTTATGGTAAAGATCGGGGTTAACTTACTTCCCAGTGGGGGGCCACCGGGCCCTCGAGGAGGGAAGTAGTCCGGGTGTCCGTATGGACTCCTGCGAGGGAAGTGGGGGTCTCTAGGGTCCATGGGAGGGGGAAGTCCCATTGGTGGGCCTGGAGGAGGACCTATCCTCATCTCAGCATCAGGGGGCGCTCTCATGTCCCCAGGCATCGGGTTTTGGTTCTGTGAACAGAATTTAGACACTTAACCACCACAAAACCACAAACTTTCGTATGGAGTCAGAAGCATTTTTAATCCAAGGGGGGCACATTGGGGTGGAGTATGGGCAGTGGGCAGGGTTTGGGTGGGGGGTGTGGTTGCTGCATGTGTGCAAAGTCTGGTCCTTTTAGTGGTTGGGGGTGTTTGGAAACCCCTGTTGAATCTTGAATCTTTGGTGAAAGAATCCACTCCACTTAATGAATAGAAGAACACACACCACTGGAAATCCGCTCCGGGTTTTCCTCCAACTCCCCACATGAACGTGAAGAGAATAGTCAGTGCAGAGACAGGCTGCTGGGATTTTCAGTAGTGTGTGCTCTTCTATCGGTTTAGTAGTGTTGTAAACTGTTGTGAGTTTCTTCTTAAGAAGCCAGTAGACGCTTTTTAGATGTTCGGAGCAGAAGTTTCTCTTTATACAGATCCTCGCTGCTCTGCGCTGCAGTCTTGAAAAAGTCATCTGAACTACAGTGTTACATTGTAGGGCAGGGCTTATCTAGAGACAGTAATAACCCCAGACTAACAGGAGAAATGAGGAATGCACAGACTGGGCATAACATAACAAAGGTGAATCTCTCGGTAGTCTGGATCATTTGCCTTACAAAAAGCAGACAGGACCTGTGAGGAACCTCTTTGTTACAACATTTGCTTGATAGAATTGTATGTCTGATGTAATTATCTTCTACTGCATCTTAGGTTTTGTCAGAACATAAGATCAGATTATTTTAAACAGTTTCTTAAATTTGTAATCCTTCAGTAGAGTGGATTCTTCAACCAAAGTTTCAAGATTCAGCAGCGCTGGTGGAACTCAGTATTTATGGGAAATGTGTGTGGGGGGGGGTCCAAACCAATAATTATGAAATGTGAGGACGACACGCCCCACTCTGACTCAATGGCGATGACACCAATGTTGTGTAAACTCAGTGAACTATACACAACATGGTTTAGATCAATACAGTCATCAAGCTGAAACCCCCCTACACTAAACCGCGACAGGTTCCCACACAGAGATTAAGCTTTAAATTTCAGTGTCCATCATTGTCCACCTCTGGAAATTCTTTTAAGTCTTAATCTTAATCTGAGTCAGGGAACTCTGCCCTGAGAGTTCTGATTAGGAATATCAACTCTGGAGCAACAGGTATGGGCCGGTTTATTCCCCTCCCCCCATTTAAACAATCCAGACCCGGTGGTGGTGTGCTTACGTCTCGGCCAGCGGTGTCCCTCTCTCCCGGCCCCGGTCCGCTTCCCGGGAATGGCGAGTCTGTGCAGGAAGTAAAGAGCAGTAAGACTCTGGGTCCGGTTCCAGATCACTCTGGTGTTTCTTTCTAATTCAGTTCTTAAGGTCTGGCAGGAACCGGTTCACTCAGTCCTCCATAACATTCTTAGCTTGGCTCTAACAGTCAGGCAGGTACGGGTTCTGAGGGAGAACTCACCAGAACCGACCTGACCTGACCGAGCCGTCACAAGTCTTACACATCACAATCACAATCCCGAGTGAGACATGAATATGAATCCCTCTTCAGAATACACAACATTGGAAACTTCGTATGTATATATACATCACACACACATTTATATTTTTATATGTAAACTAGAGATCAACCGATATATCGATTTACCAATATTTTTCCCGATATTAAGTATTTTACCATTATCGGTTTTCGTTTTTGTCATGTCGGGTTCAACACCGCCATCTGGTGGGTGTTTTGAGAATTACACGCATGATCGCCATTGCAGCATGGCGTCTGAGGGGAAACTGCGTGCAAAGGTAAAGTATACTTACTTGCTTTCCTATATTTAGTAAACTTTATTAAACA
>JBBKCR010000001.1:42736728-42747749 GCA_037577295.1 Ladigesia roloffi | reverse complement strand
CGCTCAGTTTCAGACTTGAGATCGAATAAAAATTCCAGTTTCAACAACATTTCTATGTGCGATAAGCAATAAGAATAATATGGTGTACAGAAGAATAAGCGGGCACGCGGCTCCATATATGGCTCTGTGTTTAACCTTCGGATCTGTCGCAACAGACACTGTGCTTTTAGTTTATTCCACTGATCATCAGTCCAGTCTCACACACACACAGCCACACACCCACACACATCCACACTTCAAACAGAAAAGCTTGATCCAGTGGAAAACAGAACAAGGTGACCTACACTGGTTCAGTTTGTGATGCTACATTTGCCTTCAAACTGTCCTGAAAGTCCAGAAGTTCCAGTTCGTAATCAGGACCAATCGGAAATCAGCATGAGACCTTTAGACTCTCGTGTGTGTGAAGAAATGACAGAATATGAAATTGATGGAGCCACGTAATGTTTTGTAAACAAGTTTTAGGAGAATTGAGCCATGTAACATTTGTCCGTATCAAAATGCATATCATGCTGCAGAGCATGCGGGGGATAACCCCCACACACACACACACACACACACACACACACACTTTATTCCACCTGAGGAGAACTAAAGGAACAATCTGGAGTTTTTCAACCTAATCTCTTCCTGATTCACTCAAGAGTGAAATTCTAACAGAATGATCCAATCAGGAGGTTCCTTTCTGAGGAGTCTGGGAAGATGTATCAAAGTGAGCTCTCCCATTGGTCAGACTGGACTGAAGTGCTAACATGTGGGAATAAGCCCCAATTTAGGAAGAGGAATCAGCCAATCACACTCTGATTTACAGTGGGCGGGGCCAGTTTAGTGAGGGGGAAAGTCACTCAAGACCTTCTGGTGAGTGTCAGATGGTCTGACCTTTGTGTGTGTGTCAGATGGTGTAACTATTGTGTGTGTGTGTGTGTGTGTGTGTGTGTCATATGGTGTAACCAGTGTGTATGTATGTGTGTCAGATGGTGTAACAAGTGTGTGTGTTTGTGTGTCAGAAGATGCAACAAGTGAGTTTGTCAGAAGGTGCAACCAGTGTGTGTGTTCTTCTTTCAGATGGTGTAACAAGTGTGTGTGTAAGAAGTTGTAACCAATGTGTGTGTGTGTCAGAAGGTGTAAACAGTGTGTGTGTGTGTGTCAGAAGGTGTAACCAGTGTGTGTGTGTCAGAATGTGTAACCTGTGTGTGTGTCAGGGTGTAACCAGTGTGAGTGTGTCAGGTGGTGTAACCTGTGTGTTTTGATATGTAAACAGTGTGAAATTGTTTCTCTGTATTGAACTCATTCACCAAGTGAAGCAGCGGGCAGCAATACACATGGCGCCTGGGAAGCAGTGTGTGGAACCACAGTGGTGTCACTAGCAGTCCTGAGATTCAAACCCACAAAATTCCGATCACAGGGGCAACCCCCTGACCCCTAGGTCACCAGCCAAAAGCCGGTTTTGACTTCTTTTTTAAAGCTGCAGATATCCAAGGGCAATTTTGACCGACTGGTTTGTTTGCTCTAAATGTGGGGTGTGTTTTCTTCATTGCCTGACACTTTAAAGTAGAAAACTACAATCAGAAGCTCTCAGCCAATTTACACACACCTGTCATTGGTAGCTTGTGTTCTGGGGAGTTTGCTTTGAGATCAGAATGCTGTGAGTTTGAATCCCTGGACTGCTACTGACACCACTGATGTTCCCTTGAGTAAGGTACCGCCTCTTTGCTCCCCGGTGCCCCCCCTTGGTGGCAGCCCCCTGCCTCACTCAGAGGTGTATTCACACGTGACCAGAAGCGTCTGTTTCACTTTAATCGGCCACTGGAGGAAGAAATCAGGCTGAAAGTTGTTGGATTGCTCCAATAACTGCCGCTTGGCTCTCCTCGGTTCTGCTGTTCATAGTGCAATGGAGAACAATTCGCTTTTGACGAGTTTGAGTCAGGTGATTGTTGGAGCAGCGCAGGCAGAAACGTTCATCCACAGTGTTGAAATGCATTGGCATGAGGCCCCAGTCTCTTCGTGGCACTTAGCAAATAACAAAACATTAAAAAATGACGAATAGCTGTTGCCCAACAGTTGCCCAATCCATCTTTTGGGACCCCAGATGGACCTCATTCCATTTTCCCCGGCTTCCACCAAGCCCAAAAAAGCAGATGGAGGTGTGTGTGGAGGCGGGATGGAGCAAAAAATTGTTCATGACGCCACAGGAGGTCTGGACTGGACTGTACCGGCAGTTCACGCTGTTCTAATCTGATTTGAGGCCTAAACCTGGATTGAAGGAGGATTTTCGGAAGCAATTCATCGTTGGCACGGTCCGAGACAAATCCAGGACCTGTAAAAATGGCACAATAATTTGATCCCCTGTAAAAAAAAAAAGCTGTAAACTGTGTGGAACTGTGGAACTAGATTGGAGAACCACTGATTAAAATATATATAAATATAAACCTTCCTAAAATGTTCAGTGCAGATGCAGGGTTATACATTAAAAACCTGCACTGAAACAGAAACTTTAAATGCTGTATGACTTTTTAAAAAGTAAATCTTGGGTTGAAGCACTAAGATTTTTTTCATAATCTCTGCATAATTAGTCCGAACTGTTACAGTGGAGGTGAATGGAACCAGATGTCAGTTAAAGGGGAACTCCTATCATAACTGCTACAGCGGAGGTGAATGGAACCCAAGATCAGTTAAAGGGGAACTCCTATCAGAACTGTTACAGTGGATGTGAATGGAACCAGACGTCAGTTAAAGGGGAACTCCTATCAGAACTGTTACAGTGGATGTGAATGGAACCGGAACTACTATCAGAACTATTACAGCGGAGGTGAGTGGCTCCTCACTGAAAGTTCCTCCATCAGATGGTTCTGGTTGCGCTGCCTGACTCCTGAGAAGATTCTGGTCCTAAAACTAACCCCCGTTCATGGTGGAGGGATACATGCAGGGTAAAATGAGCTAAAATAGTCCCCGAAAAAAAGAGTTTTATTTCAGATTCACTATTTTACATCATCAACATCCATATAAACACTCAGACACATGTGGAGCTTCACTGGGGGGGCAGAGAATAAAACTCTGGATTTGTGTTGGAGACGTCTGGTTCCATTCACCTCCACTATATTAGTGTTAGAGACATCTGGTTCCATTCACCTCCACTATATTAGTGTCGGAGACGTCTGGTTCCATTCACCTCCACTATTTTGTGTGGTTTTTGGTCTAAAAACAATGGTATAAGTAGAACTTTTGTTATATTTTAATGGCATAAAATATGTTCTGTAAAGAATACAGCTATACTGAAAAAAATATTTTGGCACATTAACTTTTAAAGAACTTTTTTTTTAAAAGAAAGGTCAAACAATTTTTGATCTTCCGGCTCTAATAGATGAGTTAAAGCAGGAAAATCAACAAACTGTCTCACGGCGGGATCCATTACGTTCATGCTACACTCTATAGAGCTGCACGATATATCAATCTTGAACTACTGTTGCAATTTTGGCAAAAGGAAAAAAGGCAGCAATATGCAAATGAGCACCCAATCAACCAATTAATGCTTCATAATGAGCTGTGGGAAGATCCAGAATAGTCCCTGGAGTTTGTCTGGGTGAATCAATGCTTTCTCATGATCCACAAAATGTGTAATTTCAGTCTAAAAGACTGAATGTCCAAAAGTATCCAGACAACAATTTTAGCTACATAATAATAATAATAATAGTTATAATAATGTATGATGATAATAATTATAATAATAACTGTAAGTAGAAAAATTACAACTAAATAATAATTATATTGTTTTTCATTTATTTTCAATATTTTTTTAAATTGATCATCCTAATGCTCTCGTGGCTGCAACCAAATTCTCACAGTAATGTTCCAACAAATAGCGAACTCCCAGAACAATTGAGGCTGTTACTCCATACCCCCCTCCAAAGGGAAAAACCCTTGATTTCAAAATTTTTGACATATAGTGCATCAAGCATTCACAAACTACAGCTGCACGATATGGACAGAATATCAGTATTGGGATTTTCCTGCTACATGTTGTAAATGCAATGTCTATTCACATTTTAAAGAGACAGTATCATCACTTTTCCTGAGTTAAAATGTCTTGAAGTCTGTAAGTATTGTTTCAAATGGTGCATTCAGTCCCCTATCTATACAAACTAAATACAAAAAATAAACTACAAAAACAGGCTGTTTTCAAATCATAGATGTTGTGATGCCACAAAATCAGCACATTTACATATAGCTCCTTATTCTGGCTACAGCGGTATGCACCAATTCACCAACACCTTTAACATTTAAAAAAGAGACATTAAATTCCATGAAGACCTCGATTCATCAGAACACCCAGTAACTCACCTGGAGCTGTGATTGGTCACACTGTCAGAAACACTGTGATTGGTTAGTGGCTCATTTGCATATTGTAGCCTTTTTGTATCAGTACTGCAGAGGCCGATATCGCAATAACGATTATTGGACGATATACTGTGCGGCACTAATGATGACCTGGATCATAATCACACTCTGAGCTTTCGTCCATGTGGTGCAGCGCATTTGCAGATTTGCGGATTCAGCAAATTTGAAAAACATTAATTTTTTTAAACAAATACTGCAAAAAAAGAATAATGCTAATATCACAAGCTGGTGTTGGCGGTCTCGGTCTTTCGGATGACCGCCTCGGTGACAGTGTCGGGGTGGCCGTCCCTGCAGAAGAAGACGGCCGGGTTTTTGCAGGCCCACATGGCCACCTCGCCCCCGTTGGCCGGGCTGGAGGAAGACACCCGGCTCCCGGCGGCATGGCGGCTGGCATAGCGGTCCCTGATCCGATCGGGCCGCGTCCGGTCCCGTATCCTGTCCGCCCGCGTCCGGGACAGGTAGGCGGCGATGTTCCTAGTCCTGTAGCCCTCCTCCCGGCTCCGTCCCAGGAGCATGGAGATGTTCGGGTTCCTGATGGCGTAGATCAGCGGGTTTATGGCGCCGTTGGCCCATGCCATCCACATGGCGACGGCGTCCATGGCCGGGTTGAAGGTGTAGTCCCCAATTGCGGTCACGATTCCCATCAGGCAGTAGGGGCCCCAGCAGAAGATGATGAAGACGATCATGATGAGCACGGTGGTGGCCGTCCTCATCTCACTGTAGAAGCGAAGCAGGTGGGCATAGGTGGTCACCGGGCGGACCCGGATCTCCGAGAGACGCACCGTCTTGCAGATGTTGTAGTGGCAGAAGCACATGAGGGCAAAGGGAAGGAGGTAACACACCACGATCAGCGACACGCTGTACGCCGTGCCCATCCTCGAGCTTCCGGAGTGGAACACATACATGCAGTGGTAGAAGCCCGGCTTGTGGACCATTAGGTGGTCCGAGGAGGTCCAGAAGAACAGGTACCAGGGGAAGGAGAAGACCACCGCCGACAGCCAGACGGCCGTCAGCAGCTGCATGGCCTTCCTCCTGCCGATCTTCTCCTGGGGCTGCCTCACAATGGCATAGTAGCGGTCGAAGGAGATGAGGGTCATGGTCAACGTGGAGATGATCCCGAAGCAGGTGTTGAAGAAGCCGTTGGCCACGCAGAAGTGGTCCCCGAACATCCAAGCACCGTCCTTGCTGAAGAGCATCATGAAGGAGAACGGCAGGCAGAGGATGGCCGTGAGAAAGTCAGAGAGCGACAGGGACATGATGAAAGCATTGGTGACCGTCCGCAGCTGCCTGTGCTTGATGATGACCATCACCACAGCTGAATTGCCCAGGCTGGACAGGAGGAATATGGCCAGGAGGAGAAGGGCCTGGGCGGCCACAGCCACGCCGTGCAGAACCGAATATCCCCCGGGCCCCTTCACCGGACCACCAGCCACCACACCAGTTTGGTTCCCAAATTCCAAAATCAGCCCTGATCTGGATCTGTTGTGGTCCATGATGCTCACCATTGGACACGACTGGTGAGAAAGATCCACACAGCAGATGAGGATGCATCCCTCGTTCTCCTGCTGGCTCTGTCAGTCCTGGCAAGGATTTTCAGCTGTAAAGGAGCCTGGAAGCACAAACTGGAGCGATTAACGATCAGTCTGCCTGCATCCACATCACCACAGCTCCGAGCGGGACCTGAAAGTCTCTTTTCTCCATCTGTCTCCTCGCTCCGTGGTGTTTTCGCTTTTTTCTTAACCCACCCGTTTTCGGACTAAGCCACGCCCACTCCACGCGGTGATTGGCTGATAGCGATGTTTGACCACGTTACATTTTTTTCTTCCCAAAAATTCTATGAGGCCTAAAATCGATTGATAATATATTTAAATAAAGACGTACATGTTTATATATGTCACGTTCTACTATTTGTGTCATGTCCGAAGATTTTTAAAAATATATAAATTCGAACATCTTAAACAAACTCACAATAAATCAGCATTTCGTGGGCATAGCGGTGAGAAATGTTTATAAAAATAAAACAAAAATAAAAATACTATCAAAATATAAGAACGACTTTGAACCACTAGCCAATCACAAAGCAGAAGGCGAGTCCCCCAGGCCAATAGGAACACGAAGGAGCAGGGCTTTTCTGAAAACGGGTAGGAAAAACAACAGCGAGCGGTGACGTTTAGAGCCGTTACCATGGCGACAGCCGATAATTTAATGATTTTATTGATATGTAATTACACAACATGTCGTCGCTGACATGTTTTCCATTTTTTGGGGCATAAGTTACTCATATAATAATATTAGACGATCTTATTAGATTGCACACACACACCACACACATATGTTTACAATCTAATAAGAACGACATATATATAATCATATACATATTATGTCAACGGAATATCTACGGTCGCGGTGTCTAGTTTAACAAACAAACAAACAAACGATCTAACATACAAAGAGATAAAACCCAAAAGATGATGAGTTATTTAGTGTAGTTCTCCGTACCACCACAGGGGGCATTGGGACGCGACGCTGCTATAGAGACTTCCTCGGTGGTGCAGGTAGCCTCCTGCTAGCAGTTGGCTACGCTGGATTTTTGTTTTTCTGTTTTTGTTTTGTCATTTTTATTGTTCTAATAGAAAAAATTCCGAGTTCATGTGATGGGTGAGTTTAAATTATTACCTAAATGTTGATTCTGGTTCGTTGAGCAGATGTTTCTTTTTTTTTAATGTCCATTTTAGTTCATTAGAGCTACGGCTAAGCTAACCAGGGACTAATGTCCTCTTCAAACAAAAATTTAAACAAAATTATAAACATGCGTGTAATCACTTTAATATAAATACGAGCTCCAGTCAGTGACTGCAGCACCTGCAGGCAGAACTGTTCTTCAGTTTGACGTTCATTTTGTGTTAATACAGTAGAATTGTAGGATTTTTGTTGTGTTGCCAGAATTAATATTAATATTTAAAGATTAGATAACATGAGATAAACCTTTATTTGTCCCACAAGAGGGAAATTTGGATTTTTACGGCAGAAAGTGGACAGTCATGAAATATAAATATGGCTGTGTACGGAAAATATGTTTGTTTATGTATGTGTATATGGATAGATAGATACATATTTATGTATACGTCTGTGTTTACATATACATATATTTATGTATGTGCACACTGACTTCGTGTATGTATATTTGTACAAAGTGGATAAATAAATATATGTGAGAAGTTTGGAGATACTTTGGAGATACATCTATGTATATGTATGTATATTACTGAGTGAGTGGCAGGCGTTGAAAACAGAACTAATGTACCAGAAGACTTTTATATATACACATGTATAATTTGCACATTTCACCCAGCAACAGTATTGCATGTGTTGCCTCGGGAAAAATGTACTCAGAAGAAATTTTGGACTTAAGAGAGACTACCACCTATCAGTTTGTGGTGTATTGTGTATTGGATGTTTGTTTGTTTGCCTGTTTAAATCTCCTTTAATGTTTGAAGTCTATTTGACACCATTCAGCATTTAAGAGCATGTGTTTTGTACAGATTTTGCACATCTTTGATATTTGGGGCTGTTTCAGCTGTTTTATAAAACACAATATATTTTAAACATTTTGTATGATATTGAGGGTGATTTATTGTAATATTTAACTTTATAATCTTCAGTAACATCTTCCCTCTGCTTTAGCACCTTGGTCTCCCATATTAAAGTAAAATTCAGAATGAGATATTCTCTGTCCAGCCTTTTGCTCCTAAACAGAACTGACCTCAAATTGTAACCATTTTGTCCCCCGTTTTAAATTCAGTTCCTGAGAAAGAGCTTCCTCTGATCTCAGTCAGATTCCAGTTTGATATTCAGATGAATTGATTTTCCCTTTTAACTGCTCTGATCATTATTCAGCTCAGATCATCAGACATTCAGATAAACCAGAATATCAAAAATATTTTTAAATTATTATAAATAAAACAGTACAGCATCTGAAATTACCTGTTGGAGTGTAATAACAACTGATGGGCCAAAAGACAATGAGAGAGGGAAAAGTTTTCCACCACAACATTTATATATTCACTGTGGGAGTTTTTTTTAAATGTATGTTTTACTTAATTGTCTATTTCGGTGTTTAATCAAGAATCATAATGACCTGATGCATAATGGCCTTGTGGCAATTTCAATTTCCAACATTTTCTGGAGGTTTAAATTGCTGATGAAATTGAGCCCAAGCATAAAGGCTGCTAGTAAGTTTTTACATGAGATTTAAAGCATGTGTATGTACTGAAGTCTCTGTCTGATGCATCTGATTGTCCCTGTAGATTCATAACTGCAGTCTGGTGCCTTTGGTTTACATCGGTTCGGCTGTATCTGAGTTCAGTTCCCCTGTTTATACCAAGTTTAAATACTATATCTGTGGTGTTAATCTCATGTCTGTGTTTTGCTGTAGCTGACTCCATGATCCCCACCTGCCCAGGGCTGTACTGCGGAATGACCATCATAAATGGGTCACTGTACGGAGACTGTGGGGTAAGAATCACTCAGAGCTGGAATCACTGTTTACTTAGGTAGTCACATTCTATTGTTGAATGAGTAGTCTGTTATTTTGTGTGGCAGTAAGTTATATTTCTTACTACACTGTGGGTGCACATATTTTCAGGTTCAGTGCTTCATAAAGTCAAAGATTTGGAGATTTGACTTGTTCATGTCTCGATCCCGTAGAACACTAATTACACAGATTACTGTTGCTCGGGTGAAATCTCGTGGCTCGTTATTTCTTGACCACAATGGAAACAAATTGTTGTTCCTCAGGCCCATGTTCCAGCACATACTAACACATTACACACGAATGCATGAAGATTTTTTATTAGACTATAAGTAAATAATTATTAAAAACAACCCACAGTGGTTACACCATGCATGTGCATACTCCCTGCAAATGCAAGGGATGATTCATTTTGCAAAAAGTGCAATTGTAATAGATCAGAAGTTCATTTTTAGTCATGTCCATATTTTTATAGTGTCTTTTATACATACTTACACATACACACACACACAAATATATATTAGTATGTATGTATGTATAAAAGACATTATAAGAATATACTCAAGTGCAACCATTCTCATCTTAAAAAGCACAATACCAAATACATGAACTTGCAAATAGTGCGTCAATATTGTCTGTCTGCAACTTTGTTTGATGTTTGCTTGAACTGTGTTTACTGTCTGCCCTGTCTAATTGTCAGCACTGTGTCACTGTCCGTGTTTGTTGCACCGTTAAGTAGCCCGTACAAGCATGTATAGCATCCTGCTTCAATACAATGATAGTCTCTTATCTTTTATCTTATAAATTAGGGTCCCAAAGAACTGCGAACCCTGACATGTTTGTTTTCCTGTTAAAAGGTTTGTCCCCGAGGGCAAAGGACGAATGACTCGAAAATCTGCAAAACCTGCACGGACAGTCCAGAGCTGTACGACTGGCTGTATTTAGGATTCATGGCCATGCTGCCTCTGGTCCTGCACTGGTTTTTTATCGAGTGGTATTCTGGAAAGAAAAGGTAAAGCCCTCATCTTACAGCCCTCCTGCATGTGTCATGGAATTAATGCTACAAAAGGAGAATAATTAATTTAGTCCTGACAAGAGACTCGGATGGGTTTAAAAGTGATCTCTATGTGTTATATCTGATAACAGATTCTCTCATGATCAATGGACCATTGTGTAGAAGTCAAATCAACTCCTGTTTTATCGAGGCTGAACTACTTTTTTTACTGGCGCATAAAAATAAAAGATAATATTAATATAGCATACTCTCATATAAAAGCCGTAAAACGTTCACAGTGAATTTTATAGTGAATACAATAGTGACTGTAATTATTTGAGAAAATCCCAGCAATTAAATTATTTATGGAAAATAATATGATTCCCTACCATGAACAACTCCCCACACTACACCAATAAGAGTCCTTGGAGAAGACTCCTAACACTACATTCACCTACACATATGGACGCTGACTGCCTAGTGGTTCGGCAGTTGCCTCTATGATCAAGGGTGACTTATTGGTACAACTGGGATTCAAACCAATGAACTTCTGATCACGGTACTGTCCACACACACTGCTCCCCTTGTGGCTGCACCACTGCTTTACTTGGTGGATGGGCTGAATGCAGAGAGAAAATTTCACACTGTTCACATTGTGTGCCCTAGTGAGTTCCGGGGCTGCTTTAATTTAGTGTATTTTACTTATGCAGAAACTGCAAATTGCTTTGGATACAAGTAGGTAAATTGGTATTTTGCTGATGCTTTTATCCAGAGTGACTTACAGTCATTAGTTACAGAGACAGTCTGACAGTCAATAGTTAGAGGGACAGTATTACAGTCATTCGTTACAGAGACGGTCTTACAGGCGTCAGTTACAGGGACGGTCTTTCAGTCGTCAGTTACAGGGACGGTCTTACACTCGTCAGTTACAGGGACGGTCTTACACTCGTCAGTTACAGGGACAGTCTTTCAGTCATCAGTTACAGGGACGGTCTTACACTTGTCAGTTACAGGGATGGCCTTACACTCGTCAGTTACAGGGACAGTCTTACAGTCGTCAGTTACAGGGACAGTCTTACAGTCGTCAGTTACAGGGACAGTCTT